>PVJA010008124.1:0-65694 GCA_004027025.1 Myocastor coypus
ATTTCACAAGAAATTGTGTTCGTTACAGTGACACACTGTTCGCTTCTCCTGCTAGGCTCCATTATCAAAGAAACACAAGGGACTGGAGCTGAAAATTGTTAGTCTACAAAGGTCTAAAAAGTTTAAAAAGCTAAATTCATTTTAGAATAAATTTTCATCATTTTGAAGACTTGCTCTTTAAATGTGCTCCTGGTTTCTTGTTGAAGCAAAATTCACATGCAATCCACAGTGTAAACTTCAGTGACTGCTGGTTCATTGAGGAGCGCTGCACATCGGTCTCAGCATTATTTCATTTCTGGAACACACTGCTACCCTCAAAAGAAGTCCTGCCCCCATTATGTGATGGCTGTCCATATATGGAGTTATATAATATGCAGCTCTCGGGTCTAATTTCTTTTATTTTGAGTAACATATTTAAGATTCCATTACATTTTCATATCCAACGGCACGTCATTCCTTTTAATTGGCTGAATAATATTGCAGAAGATAATGTAGCTCAGTTATTTTCTCTTTAACTGATGAGTTAACTTCCCTACTTGGCCACAACAAATAATATGGCTATGAATATGACATCACATTATGGCAATTTTAAGTCATATTGCTGTTAATGTGAGCATTCTCCACGTGGTATTGTTTGGACATCTGCCTTCAGTCCTTTTTGGAGTTTAGCTAAAAGCAGAGCTGGATCCTCTTTGAGGACTCACCGCGCTGCTGTTCACAGTAGCCGCACCACTTTCTATTCCTACTTGTGAAGTACAAGGGTTTCAATTTCTCTATGCCCTTGACAACCCTTGCTATCTCCTTTCAAAAGTATGCTTGTGCTTACTATAAACTTCTAGTGGGTGTGAAGAGGTAGCTTATTACAGTCTTAATTTACATTTTTTCCATGACCATAGATACCCAGCATCTTTTCATGTGATTGATTATTAGTCATTTGTACATCTTTTTTAGAGAATTATCTATTGAAGCTACTTGTCCTTAAAAAACAAAACAAAACAAAACAAAACATTTCATTCAGCTATAAAAGTTCTTTATTCTGGATACTAGGCCATTATTAAGTTTATGATTTGAAAATATTTTCTCTTTATTTTGTGGTCTGGCTTTTTATCTACTTCACTGTGTCCTTTGACACAGAAAAAAATTTAATGTTAGTAAAATTTAATTTGTTTTTTAAATTTTAGTGCTCTTAATTTTGGTGTTATTTTAAAGAAACCATTGCAAAGTCCAAGCCATAAACATTTACACATCTATTTGTCTCTGAGTTTAACTTTTTTTTTTTTTGTCTTTTTGAGACAGGGTCTCTCTATGCAGTTCAGGCTGGCCTTGAGCTCACTTTTGTAGTCCAGGCTGGTCTTGAACTCGCACTGATTCTCCTGCCTCAGCCTCCCGAGTGCTGGAATTACAGATGTGTGCCACAACATCCTGCCAGGTTTAACATTTTTAGCTCTTATAACTTAGGTGAGGCAGAAGCTATACTGCTCCAAAACACATGTATCCAGTGGCTTGCCCAAAAGTGAAATTTTCTGTTTCCATAGATTTCATATTTATGTTTTAAATCCCTGATTTAAAAAAAGAGAGCAGGAAGCTGTGGCCCAATTTAGCACATGTTTCCAACTCATTTCAGACTTGTGGGGCTTGGTGTGGTTAGCCTTCTGTACACAATAGTAGCAAACCTCTCGTGAGCAGCTATAAATATGAGAAATAATTTTTTCAAGATAGAGAAAGGAAGGGAAATAAAGAGGTAAAATTAGAAGCACACGGGGTTCTTTGCCAAGTTGGCACCGACACGATGGAGTCGTTCAAGCAAATCCCAGCTCCCCGGATGGCACCCGTCCCATTTGCCCATTTACTCTTCATTTTACAAAATGACATGTCAGCAACCAACTACATACTCAGTACATATTTTCAGATAGATGTTATCATTGCCTATGACAGGAACACCAGCGTCAGTCTACAAGAGTCTCTCTCTCCCCGTGCCTGTGGAAGAAAGAACAATATCAGGATCATGTTTTGTAATATAAATACAAAACTGGAAAATGAAAGATTTAACAGCTCCTTGAAGTTAGGATGCAAAGTTGAAAATTTAGTGTAAATGTCTACTCCTTCTTCTTTTCTAGAAAGAATGTTCCTATCATGTTTAAAGTTCTTTGTAGGAAAAAGGAAGATTTGATGTAAATATTAAGATGATCATACTCAAGAACATTCAAAAGTGTGCTGTTAATTAACAGCATTTAACGGTCTCATTTGCTGCACAAATGCTAATCAGTGTCTCTGTGCATCAGATATTGCATGGTGGTGGTGACACATTTAAAACATGTTCATGGTGGTACTTGTCCTCACGGGCATTATGGATGAGCAGGGAATTGAGGAGTATATGAGACAGCAAAGGCAACTGCATCATCTTAGGAAAAGTGAGCTGCAGTGTAGCAGACATGGAAGACCAAGGATGGGTCAAGGTGAAGCCAAGGTTCAGAACAGGCAGTGGCTTTCTAGAAGGAGATGCCTCATCCAAAGTCTGGGAGCTTACTAGGTGTTGTCATGTGAGTGGAACTGTGTGGGATAAACTAGAGCGTGAAAGAAGCTCAAAGGTAAGAACAGGTAGGACCTTCAACAACTGAAGAAAATGACCAGAAAGGCAACACACATCGTAAAGGAACTTTAGGCTCTGTTCAAGAGCTTGGATGTTATTCCAAGGTTCGTGGAGAAACTGTTGATGATTAAGCAGAGAGAAGTGTGACTCTGATGTTTGTTCGGGAAAAGGGCTTCATGGCTGGGGATATAGCTTGGCAGTCTAAGTACCTGTATGGCAAACACAAGGACCCAAATTTGATCCCCATTACCACATGCTATACTGGTCCCATGTCCCTGGTCACACTGTGCTGGCCCAGAAACCGGATGTGATGGCATATGCCTGTAATCCCAGCGCTGAGCAGTCTGAGCTGCAAGATTCTGTATCAAATAAATAAGTAAATACATAAAAGTTTATAAAATCAAAAGAAATTCATGATTGCTGTAGGACAAGTAAATGTGTGGCAGAGAATGGGGACAAGGCCACAGATAGGAAGGTCAGTGCAGGGGCAGGTAGCAGGTAGGCCAGGGGCAGCGGCAGAAGAAATTAGGATTTGCCTATTACACTAGATTGGAAGTTTGTCTCCTCCAAACTTTGAGTTTTCCCAGACTCTTAAAATGCGGCATTCATGAACAGGAAGGCCTTGCAGATACATAATTTACAATGAAGTCGGATTGGGTTAACATGGCCAATGGCTGATGCCATTTTAGGGCTATGTGAAGGTAGAGGCACAAGGAGAAATCTTTTGACAATAGAAGTAGACAATGAAATGCCACTGCCAAAAGCCAAGAGATTCTCAAGGCCACCAGATGCTGAACCAGGCAAAGACGGACTGCTCCGCTGCTGTTATTTTCAGAGGGAACAGAATCTCATCGGCAACTTTATTCAGACTTCTAGCTTCTAAAACTATGAAAATACAAATTTCTGGGGAGTTTTTGAACCACTCAGTGTAGGGTTACTGTGGTTATTTTCCCAGATGTCCTAGAAACTATTAGCAAGGTAAAGCACTATGAACTGATGTGACAGGTTATGGCTATCATCTAGCTCTGTGTGGCACAGAGGATGCACCGGGAATAACTGAATCCTTGCTTTCTACATGAGCATTTGGGAAGTTGTCCTTCCTTAATCAGAGCTCATGGGGAACCAGGAAGATTTGAACAGGAGAAGTGCATTGATTCATTGGTATTCAAAATGTGCTTGTGGGTCCGCAAGACAGAGGAGCTTGTCCAAAAGGCAACCGGGAATGTAGAGGTGATCCAGTGGAGCCCAGAGACCAGTACTGGACATAAAAGGATGGGTGTGTTGGACCAGGTCATGTGAGCAGAGGGTTGACCAGGACTGGAACAGAGCATACTGTGAAGAGAGCTGACACTTCCTAGTCAGGGAGCGGCTCATAAGTGAGAAAGGGAACACCGCCATGGCCACAGGAAAGAAGGAGAAAATGATGTGGTTGGCACAGCTAAATGAATGGAATTGGTGACGTCGGATCTTAGAGATTCTCTCCCTTAACAGCTTGTCTTGGGGGTTGGGGTCTTCATTAGGTAGAAATCATCAGTTGTGAAGGAGAGGCAGACGTTTGTAGGCTTAAAAGTGCATGCTGGTATGCATTCTCTGCTCACGACTTGCACGACGCCAACAGATCACGAAGCAGTTGCTTTTGTGTTCCCTTCAGAAAGGAAATCAGGTCAGAGGAAAAGCAGGCTGGATATTTTGTTTCAGGTCTCACTTATGGTGAGTGTGGAGCTGGGATTTAAATCTGGGGTCAGTAATCTTATCCAGAATCCACACCCTTCCTTGACAGCACCCCTCTCTAGCTGAGGTTTTGAGACCTTGGTATATAGGTGTGCTTTCTCCCACCGTATTTTTCCATCCAGGGGTAGGCACTGGTAGCATGAGGCTATAGGTTTTGGTTTCAGGTAGATGTCACAAACAGTAGGTTTTGATCTTCTGTTGAGAGAGGAGAGAGCTTTAAAGATGTTCTGATCACCTGGAGAAGAAGATTGCATACACTTAGTGTCCACATTGTCAAACTACATGTACTCAATGTAGAATGCATTGAAAAAGAAAAGATGGTGGACTCTAGCAATTGAAGTTTTTTCAGCAGTTAAGGTGGTGCTTCAAGGTCATTTATTCTCCACCCTCATTGCTTTCTCGGTGACCTATGGTGGTGGCTGTGTTTTTGTGACTTACTGAGAAGGGCGCACGTGAAATTACGAGGCACAGCAATTGTGGACCAGGCCTTCTGTCACCCCCAAAGGCCTCCCTCTTAAGTGCCATAATTCAGGGAGAAGAAAAAGGGTGCACAGGTTGGTAGTCACAGCATATTCCTCCTCTCAAAAATTTTGTTCCTGGGCTTGTCACTTGGGAGGGAGGGTTCTCGGTTGAAAAGGAGGAATGCTAGAGCTCTAAGTTATTTAATCACAATTTTATTACACTTTAGATTTTTTAAAATTTCTCTCTGTTCATAGTCATCATTTTTTGGCAGCAAGAAGCTTAGTGGGAAAAGCACACTTTGCACTTGCTCCTATGCCACCCCCCTCCAAGAGAATTCTTTTACTTAAAGGACATGCTGTTAGCCACAGTCCTGTTCAGAAATTCTAGTGGGCCTGTCCCATAGGGACCAGCTCAGTGTCTTCCTTCTCTGGCACAGAGAGCAGAGACTTGCCCTAAGCAATTCAGTTTTTAATGGGACTTGCGGAATCCTGGGATGTCCTGGGATAGACATGAGGGCTGCCAACCTAAATGAGGAGGCTTGGCAAGTATTTCCGGAAGCCCTGGCAGTTCCAATGCTCTGGCCCACTCAACCGTATCTTTCTTTGGAGACTCTTCCAAGAATCCATACAGACCACATGGGAGCCAGCAAGCCCTCAGGGGACTGGCAGGCTCCCACGGGCATACTCACAGCTGACAGGAACCAGCTGACGAGCAGGATGTGCATGTGCTCACAAGATGAGAGCCATAAGGTAAGAGCAAAGGAGAGGAGTGTCACTCCTCACTCTGAGTCAAGATGACAGATCAGGGGGACCCAGGATAATGTGGGAAGAACATGAACCAAGAGTGTGCAATCTGCAACCAGTCACTATATCCTCGGGTGACCTCCTGAGCCATTCCAGGATATTTTTATAAGATCTGAAGAGAAAAGTGAGCTCTGCAAGCTCCATGCTCTTAGTCCCATCTCTGAGGTGATGGTGTGGGACACTTGGCAGCCTTCCTATAGAAAAAACCATAACCATTTTCCCTGTGAAATTAGTGGCTAATTTTGAGGCATAAACTTGTAAGGGAATCTGCATCCTTCTTGTTACTCTTTTAAATTCCTAGTTCTTCTCTTAAAACTATGCGTACCAAGAAAGAAACGTAAGCATATATTTAAACTTTATCCTTCTTTGCTTAAAACTAGCTCATTTTATGTGCGAAGTGGATTTGAAGCCTTTCTCACAACTCCTGGCCAGCTGAGGCTTTCTGGCTCACCAAAGCAGAGGCTATACAATCGCTTCTCACCTTACGGACTTCATGACTCCAACAGAGCTACCTCAGCGCCTGCTGGGATGCTCCTGACACAGGGCAATCCCGGGAAAGAGAGGAGGCCACCGCGAGGACCACCACTGTTCAGAGAAATCTTATGGCGTTACTTGAAATTATCATACAACTTGCCTTGCAAAGAAGAAACAAACCTATATGTATATTAAACCACTAAAGTCTGTGTGTTTTGTTCCCACCTGACAAATCATATACTGAAACCGTCACCTCCAATATGACGGTGCTAACAGATGGGAACTTGGAAAGGTAATTAGATAAAGAGGCCATATGCATATGAACAACTTCAGTGTCCTTATAAAACAGACCCTAAGGAAATCCTTTGCCCATTTCCACCATTTGAAGTCACGGCCACAAAAAGGGGTCAGCCGTGAATTCAACAGTGAGTCCTCATACAATAACAAACCTGCTGGTATCCTAATCCTGGTCTTTCCAATTTCCAAAGCCATGAGAGAGAAAATTCTGTTGTTTCTAAAACACCCAGTCTAGGATGTTTCATTATAGCAGCTCAAATATCCCAGGGCACTTTCAAAGCCTCCTTCTTACCCATCTCCACCCGCATTGCCTTCATTCACAGGCGAAGTACCCAGCTCTGACCAAGAAACTCACTCAGTTGGGACCCAGCTCTTGCCCTGTAGGTTTATGCTATGAGACTCAACTCAGCTGTATAAAGGAAATATTTTAGCTTCATATTATATTGATTTGAGAAGGAAGAAAAAATAAAAAGGGGCTGGAAAGCAAGTTGAAGTTTAGATAAATACTTACAGTTTATTTAAAAGGCATTCATCCAACGCATACTCAAACTTCATAAATCTGAAGCACTCAGAATGCAGCTCACTTTTCACTTGGATTTCTTTTATGTACAAAGTGACCGCACTCCACCCTTCTTCACCCTTGGAAAGGACCTGAAGACGAGCAGCAGGGCTATACTGGGCAGGGAGCCATTAAATTTGGAAGCTGTGAATAGAGGTGCCGGGGAGATAGCTCAGCAATCTAAGCATATTCCTGCCAAGTGAGAGGATCTGGGTTCTATCCCTGGTACTGCATACCCTGCTAGCTCCAAGCTGAACCAGCCAGAGAAACCAGGTGTGGTGGCACACATGCCTGTAATCCCAGTGGTAGGGCATCTAAGACTGGAACCTGCTACGAGTCCAAGCTGCTTATTGAGACGCTCTACCAAATACATAAATTCAAAAAATACATAAAAATAAAAATAAATTTAAAAACTGCAAGCAGGACTTTCTAGAATGAAACCTCAGTAGACTAGCACCACCTTTTATTCACTGAGTAGAACTTCCCTCTCCATCTCTGTGCAGGGGACCTGTTTCTTTCTGAACTAAGACAAAGTTACATCCATTAAAATCTTACTTTCTTAAGTGTATATGGTTGTTAGGTAGCCATGGTGACTGGCTTAGCCTAACTTCTCGCTTCGCTTTTGACAAATCTTCTCAGTTGGAAACACTGAGATGCAGAGGCCAAAGGCTTTGGCCTAGAGCAGGCAGCTGCTGAGGAGAGAGCCTCAAATACAAGGGCTTCTGGAGCCAAAGTGTTGGCTCCTTCCTTTGGCATAATTCTGAAGGGTTTTTGTTTGCATAATGGATGCAAATTCTGAAGTGCACTGTTAGCTTCTAAAAAGTGGAGACAAATCTTTCAAGGAAGGTAACACCAGTGAATGGAATAACTTCACTGTGGTAGATTTGCCTGGTTTGACAATTCCATTTGTTCGTTATGAATTTCTCCTTTCAAAGGCCACAACTAAGCCCTTCCATTATTTAAATTTTTTGAGACTTGTAAGTAGTTTCTATAGAGATTTTTATACCTCTCAAAGGGACCTTTGTATATTGCATAAAACATATGGACTTACTGGTACAACCACCGTGGAAATCGGTGTGGAGATGCCTCAAAAAGAAATTGCATTAGAGGTGCCAATTGACCCAACTATTCCTCTTCTGGATATTTTTGTAGAACTGAAAACATAACACAGCAATGTATATGCACCTATGTGAATAGCAGCACAATTTGTCATAGCTAAATGTTGAAAATGACCCTATTGCCCACCAGCTGAGAAAAGGATAAAAGCGATACGGTATTTTTAAAAAAAGAAGTATTACTCAGGTATAAAAAAAGATAAATGTGGTTTCTGTCAGTAAATGGATGTGACTAGAGGCCATACTCCTAAGTGAAATGAACCAGATACTCATGTGCGTACCTCTTGTTGTCTCTCTAGTGTAAGAACCTAGAAGAATAAATAAAATCCGAGAGTTACAATGGGTACTGTGGAAGGGAAAGGAACTTTTCCAAAGGATAGAAGAACTGGGATAAGGAAAAGAAAAAAACAGAAGAAGAGAAATATATACAAATTTTTCAGAATGAGAACCTATAACAAATAAAAAAAAAAATCATCTTAGGTTATATGTCCTGAGATAATTACACTACTAATTTCTATGGGTTTATTGAAAGGAAAAGTTAATATTTAATTTCTTTCTTTAATCAGTTTTGGATGCTTATATATGGTAATCTAAATAATTATTTTAGGGGGCTGGGGAGATAGCTCCGAGGCACAAGTGCCTGCTGGGCAAGTGCAAGGTCGTGAGTTCGAACCCTGGTCCCACAAAAAAATAAATAAATAAATAAATAAATAAATAAATAATTATTTTGAAGATAACAATATGTAATACAACAACCATCACTGATTTCTTAGCACCTTGCTTTGAAATCTCCAACATTTTTCATTTTAATTTTTTTACTCCCTTAAACAAACAAACAAATATATATGGAGCTAGGGAGATAGCTCAGCAGTCTAAGTACCTGTCTGGTGCAAGCATAAGATGCCAGGTTCAATCCCTGATGCCACATGCCATGCTGGCTCCCGAACTCTGGGTTGCACCAAGCTGGCCACCAAAACCAAAAGTGGTGGCATATGTCTGTAATCCCAGAACTGGGCAAGGATCAATGTGAGTTCAAACTGTGAAGTGAGAACTTGTACCAAATAAATAAATAAATAAATAGTTTTAATGAGGGAGAAAAAACAAAACAAAACATGCAGATGTGTTCCTGAAGAGTTTTGATGAACTCCACATAAACCAAATTCAATATCTCTCTGCTCACTAATCTCAGTTCCTCTTTGACTCACTAAAGATTCAAAGCCAAGTTTCCCACATGGATTTTTTGCAGTTTTTCATCTTTTCAGATTTAAATTGTAAATGTCTGTCTTTGTACCTGAAGCCTTCTCATTTCGTAATTTATTCCTCACTTAACTTCCAGCCATCCACACATTCCTGCCATCAAGTTTGATTTATATTTCCCAGGATCAGAACCCAGTCGTCAATCTTCCTAGGGAACTCCGGCACAGTATGAACAAAAGCTCACGTTAAGGATATTTCTGGAGCAGAAAATAAAAGGGAAACACTACCAAGCAAACCCTATAAGCTTATGGTGGTGTAACAAACGTGGACCTTTATAGAATCCAAACTGGAACTAACCAACCCACGTCATACAGAAGATCCGAGTAGCCACAGTCATTTCCCACCTCCATGCTAGGTCTTGTGAGCACCACCCAACCAGGCAACAAGATCTGGGCTCTAATCATTTCTCACAGCTAAATAAATGTAGTGAACCTCTATCCAAAGGACGCTTGTGCTGGGTCCTTGCATTACCCGATATAGATGCCGACATTAGTCATCCAAGAGTATACTTATTGGCAGAATTGCTTCCCAGAGGAATAATGAAGTCTCAGTCAGACAGGAAACAAAGAGGCTTCAGAGAAAACAGCGCCAAGATTTCATAGACATTTGGATCACTGGTCTATATTTAAAATGGCAAAGATTCACAGGCTTTTGTTTGTTACTCCTTTATCCAAGAGTCACATACTCAGGTCATGATATCTCATTAGTGCAACTCAAGTGGCCCCCTTGATCCTGTTGTGCTATTCACAGCCCTTGTGCCACATGTAGTCACCATGAGTCAAACATTGGGTCCTGCAAGCTATGACTTAAAGCAGAAAGCTGGCTTTTCCACAAAAGGCTTTCAAAAAGGGGATCTCATAAATGCAAGCCTCCTGAGTTTAATTTGCAAAGATGAAATCAGCAAGCTCAAGATGAGGTGTTTAAATATTGATTTATATTATTTTGAAATATTTAATTTAATTTTAATTAATTAATATTTCATTTTCTGAATATTGCCTAATTATACTTTTTGTTTTCTGATTCATTCTGTATCTCTAACTTATATTCTACTTATAAGACACGGTATGATATTTTGTCCTAGTATTAGAAACTTTAAAAAGAAAAAATATACTGGCCTCAATCAGTAGAAAACTTTGTTTTTACTTAGTTTAATGCAATAAAGTTCAAGCGCATTCATAGTATAGAAAACACTATTAGAAAACATTGGTCAATTAAAAAGTGGAAAATAATAGCCTCTGCTCTCTAAGCCAACTGTTATGGAATTTGAACAGAAAGTCTTTGTGAATAGTTACTTGTCCAGTGAATTTTTACCTACCTGTACCTCCATCATAGACATTGTTCCAGCTCTGGGGGATCCAGTACTGAACACAAAGAGGAAACACAGCTGATTAGGGAGCTGAGTGTGAGTCTTGCTCTGCCACCTACCAAATGAAGAGGGCACCTCAGAATTTCTCTGCTGTCCAATTTTCTCACCTAAACAACAGTCTATGTCTCCTAAGATTGGCATACAAATGCGGTATCGGTCACTCTTATATCATTGTCTTGATCAAGTGACTCTTTGGTCGGATTTTCATGCTTTCTTACTGTAAGGCCCATACCTGCAGTTTTCACTCACGATCCCACTCTTCCTGGGATTTCTCTAGAACCAGACTGATGAGGCTGAGTAGAGGAGTTTTGTTTCCTTCTTTGCTGTCTGTGTAAAGATCGATGTTGAATGCTGGGTTCATCCAGATGCAGAGGTGAAAAATGTGTATCCAAGGAAGCACCCAAGATGAAACAGTGCACCGAGGTGACCTCTAGCTTGCTTGGGTCTGTGAAGTCCCCTGTCCATTCTCAGGGTGCTCAGAGGCCAGAATTGTCTTTGAGAATTCACGCTGGTGGGGAAGAATGACTTAGTCTTGTTTGTTAGTTCCTTGCTGTCATTTACTGGGGTAGCCAGAAGATCTGACCTGGATGCCTCTGTGTCTACGCCAATAAGGTACAAGTAAGGAAAAATAAATAAATAAAATGAAAGACAAAACAAGACTGCACGTCCTAGAAAAATCCAGCGTAATGAGGGGAGGCAACAGAGAGACAGTCTCCAGGCAAAAGGTTGCCATGTGTTCTGAAAGCTCCCATCATGGAAACGTTATTTCTCATTGAAATAAAAAAAAACATAACATTTAACTTTAGCTAAGGCAATGTTAAAAGGTGGATTGAACAACAACAACAACAAAGAATAAGCTCTTGCACAAGCAATATACTAGGAGTTCTCATTTCATTGAGTTTTATCTCTTTGATTAAATCGTCATGGGACAGTGTGTCCATTAAGGTCCATGCATCTGCAGACGGGAGCCCCAGATGAGGGCGGTTTGGACCCTGTCGCCCGCAGTGAGGTAGATAAGCTAAGAGGGCTGGAAGGAGTATGCAGGAAACCTTTGCAATTGGACTCAGTAATTTACTCTCTTTTCATCCTAATGATGGCATACTGGAATATCTATCTGTCTATCTATCTATCTATCTATCTATCTATCTATCTATCTATCTATTTTACAGAAGTGATTGTACTGGATTATATATATATATATATATATATATATATATATTTATAAAATATACATTATCTTTTGCCATGAAGTCATTGTAACAACATTGGTGAAAAGTGACTAAATCTTATTTTTTTTAAATAATATTTGGGTAATTCAACATTTTATAGGGGAAATAGCTATTTTGACATTATATTCAGTTCTCTTTTATTAGGAACAACTCTTTACAACATTGATCACTGGGTAATTATACAGTCTCTGAGCAAAATATATTCATACTAGGCAAGGCTATAATATTGGAATTGTGGCTAGCATTGCTTATTTTAAGATAGCCTACTGGATAATGAAAGTATAAATTGTGCACTATAGAAAAAATTTTTTTTAAATATTTGCTATTGGTGAGATAGGCTTAGTGAACCCAAAGCAATATGCACACATACATATCTCTTGTCTTCTTTACCATCAATCTTCCAAAGCACTAAAGTTACATTTATGAATAGCTCAAGCTCTCACTTCAAGATGGACAGAAAAGTGAAAAGACATTATTGAGTATGTCTTATTTTATTAAGTCTGAGTTTGTCATATTTGTGACATAATTTAAAAGTAAAAATATATCACATGTACACAATCAGTGTGCTCCCATAAACTGCCTAAGAAGAGAATTATTCTGATTGCCTGTCTCCATTGTTTCATTGACATATTTATTATATTTTAGGACATTTTGGCTTATGAGGAACATTGGCAACATGAATTAAAACCAAATAAGAAAATAAAAACAAAATCTTAAAATAGCATTAGTAGAAAAATAATTTTCTGATGAAATATGAATAATTCCCAAATTAATGATCAAGCATTAACATAGAAGTCATAATTTTTAAAAATTGTTTCAACAGATCCCTAAAGCGGTGAAAGAAAAGCAGTAAAGAATTAAGAGTCTACAGTATACCAAGCTGGGAAGTTGTGTTTCCCACAGAGTGTGCTCCAAGATATTTTTCAAGAAGTCACTCTGCCACTGAGACCCACCTTGGTCCATCCTTCAGAATCTCACAATATTCATAAGTTATTATTATTTTTTTAATGTATTTGGTACTGGTTCTCACTATGCTGCCAGGACTCCATGATCCTCCTGTTTGCAGCCTCCCCAGCACTGGGATTGCAGATGTGAGCCACGAGGCTAGCTCTCTGTGGCAGGCTCAGTGGACTCAGGGGTGGAGCCAGTGAAGCCTATAATACCAGGGATTGAATCCTGGTCCATACACAGGTGCTTGGTCTGCTGAGCTATCTCACTGGTCCTGTTGTTATTTATTTTAATGTGGTTGCTCTTGCTGGTTTTTTCATTTGGTAAATAGTTGCTTTTGAATGAGGAGTTCAGTTTTATTGTGTAGAAATCACCAGGAGCTCGAGAGTAGATGGAGCCACGGAAGGACCTCAATAACTTAGGATTTGGCAAGGTTCTTCCCACCAGCACCAGTGGAGCAATCACGTTCTCCGGGTCTCTGTATTCCTGAAGCTTCTCTGTCCACTTTGTCTGAATTTTGGCTGTAAAGAATGCTGAAAATAAGAGCCAGGCGTGGTGGCACACGCCTGTAATCCCAGCACTCGGGTGGCTGAGGCAGGAGGATCTGTGTGAGTTCGAGACCAGCCTGGGCTGCAAAAGTGAGCTCAAGGCCAGCCTGAACTGCATAACAAGACCCTGTCTCAAAAAGACAAAAATAAATAAATAAATAAATCATAAATAAGTAAAATTAAAAAGAATGCTGAAAATGGATCAAAGCCCCATGCTGGCCGGAGCAGTTCTTTTCACCAGCAGCACACTCTTCCCTGGAAACTCCACCAGGCAGGATGGGGTTCACATCCAATTGTCCAGTGTGTTTTATAGCTGTCACTAAAAGGGACCTTGGGAAGCAAAGGCTTTTCTTCTTTCCAAGGTGAGCAAACTGCATCAAGCAAAATCTGATCTCTCCTAAGAAAGGAAGGAGCCAAGAGGCCCTTCGGAACCAGTCAAGTCTGTACATGTGATTACCATTATCTCTCTTCTGCTAGGAAGAGGCTAAGATTTCCCGAGGTTAAATAATTAGTACCATCCCATTCCTAACAGGAAGATGTGAGAGAAGGAACCAAGAAGCCATATTTAAACATAATGGCGTTGTAAAAGACCTAAAGAATTTAGGGAAAGTCTGTAGACTCAGTTCCTAAGAGAAAGAAATATACCTATCTTCAGTACTTGCTGTCAACTTATGCATCTAGCAAAGTAAGCTGTAAGTTACTAAATGCACATCATTTGTCTTGGCCCCAACAGAACAAGCATTATTTGAGGCACAACGAGAAAGTCATTCCTAGAGCTCCTCTGGTCTCCCTGACACTATCGTTAAGAGGCCTTTCTCTAGTTCCTTTACCCTTCCTCTTCTCTCCTTTTCCCATACTTTCTTGCTTCAGTGTATATCTTCCTGGCTCCACCGTTGGGACCTGATACACACCTTTTTCAAAATATTAGTTCTGGAAATTTTCCACAGTCATTGCTCCTCTCAAAGTCCAAAAGAAAATGGAGAGAAAATGCAAAAATGACCCTCCGTCCTAGCAGCGGGAAAGCACTGTGTTGCTTGGCAACCAATGGTAGATGCTAATGCCCTCACAGAATGAGGGCAGCTCCCAGCAGAATAACTCTTTTGGGAGAAGAATCTGCGTCATGATTTCACTTCCTAACTCCAGCTGGCTCTGTCCACACACATGCCTTGCTTTTCCCTTTCAGTGACAAGCAAAAGCAATAATTAAAAATAACTTTAGGGAATGTGAAATTGTACCTGTATGGAATGGCACAGGAGTTGTGTAATGTAGTATAGTGCTACTAGATGTTCTTTGTACAATGTTTTCTATTCTGTAAATGTTTATGTAATTGTTAAGAGACAGAAACAGACAGACAGACAGACAGACAGACAGACAGACACAGGCCCAATGAGAGATCAAGAAAATGGATTGTGTTTTAAAAGGAAACATATAGATAGATAGATAGATAGATAGATAGATAGATAGATAGATGATAGATAGATAGATAGATAGATTTGGGTTAAATATATGATGGAAAAGCACTTGCTGAAAGATTTTACATTTCAACAGAGACAGATATGTAGTAGAAGTTAATATGATGTCATCTCTATATAACATATTCACCATGTAAAAAGTATGTATGCAAAACTGATTTTCTTGCAGCGCTTTTGCCCAGACCTGAGGGGTACTCATGCATGTAGGACCCACCAGAAACAAGCAGCTAAAGCTAGAGTTCAGAATTGCATCACTCAGGGTGAGGATAAAGATAACCAAGAGTCCTAAGACAGTTTACCAGGAGTGATTTGTTCATTCAAAAAAAAAAAAAAAAAAAAAAAATCATGTGCTAATTTTGTTCCAGATTCTTTCTAGATATTTGAATAGAAATGGTTGGTCCCCAAACAGTCTATACTTTTGTGGAAGAAATAATCAACAAACAAGGTAAGCTAAACACAATAATATTCAAAGGAAAGGAATGGGAAGGAATGGGATGAAAGAAAGGATAAAGAAAACAAGAAGGGAAAAAGATATATTTGTGTATATGCACAGCATAGCTTGGATAATTGTACTATTGACTTCTGCTGGTCTAGTGAAAGGAATAGTTAATGTTTAATTTTTTTATATCTCCTTTTTGATTGTGTATAGCTTTTTTGACCAGTTTTACATGCTTTTTACCTGGTAATCTGAACAATTAATTTGAAGACAACCATATTCAATGTAACAACCATGGTTGAATTCCAATCACTTTGTTTACTGAAATTCTATATTTCTAATGTTATTTCTTACTAACTTTTATTCTCTTTGGAAAGTAATAAAACAATAAAGAGATAATGCTCCTTACTCATAAAAAGGTACTCCAATATTAGAATAAAGAAAGAGAAAAGCACGTGTGTTAGGCCACACACCGGGACTAATGCAGGGGCCCACCACCAGAGGGAAGGAGTCTGCAGCATGAGTGCTGTGGGGCGGACTTTGGACTTCAGCATGGTGAAAGTCCAGAGGCAGCTGAGGTGCCTGCATGCACATGAGGAAAAGGCATTGCAGCGGGCAGGAGCAGTGGGTGGGAGGCCTGGCGGAGTGCACCTGGCGGAGTGCACCTGGCGGAGTGCACCTGGCGGAGTGCACCTGGCAGAGTGCACCTGGTGGAGTGCACCTGGTGGAGCGCACCAAGACACTTAGGCTGCAGCAGCGGGCAGGAGGAGAAGACAAGGCACAAGTTAGCAGAACAAGAAGAGGGTGGGAGAGAGACGTGATCGTGGATGGCATAGCAGTTCAGGGCAAGGACTTCGGCCTTTTCTCTGAGATACGTGGTCTGGCTATCAGAACTAGTGCTTGGGATGAACACAAGCTCCTCTAATCAGCTGGGTTCCTGCCATGTCCCCAGCCATGAGTAGTGGATCATGAGCAGAAGCACTGTGTGTCACTCCCAGGCCAAGGCAGGAAAGAAACCCTGTGCTTCGTCTATATTGCTCTTCCCTCCTACCATGACTTTTGACTCAATGAACCCAAAAGGAAAGAGACAGGAACTGTCTTGCCTACTTCGAACTTCACCTACATAAGGTTTCATGGTTCTAAATGTGCACAGAAAAAGGAAGAAGACGAAGACGAGAACGAAGACGAAGAAGAAGGAGGACGAGGAGGAAGAAGAACAAGAAGAACAAGAGGAACAAGAACAAGAACAAGAAAAAGGAGAGGAAGCAAACAGGTATATACGGTGTTTAGTAGAAAGGAACACAGATTCTAGAGATAATTGTAAGGTCAATTTATGACAATAAACTTTAATAAGGAAAAGTAGATAAAGCCTATGCACAAGAATACTTGGGCAAATCCTTTGCAACATGTAGTGTGTGGGAGCAATGGGCACATAAAAATGGGATTTCTGCTTGTGAATTAAGATTGGTCTAAAAAAGAAGTGATGCAAAGCTGTCTACAGGAGATAAGCACTAGGGGAGATAGTGGCTGGTGGGCAAAGGAAACTTTTATTAAGATGATGTGATTCCATACACGGAGGTATCCTGAGTATGCGTGGGTGGGCCACACTAGCACATGCCAGGAGACCAGCGGCTTCCCCTCTGGGGCTACCGCTGGAGAGGTCAGCCGCCATCTTCAAGCTAACATGATTCTATCTTCACATGTGTATGTGACCTTCTTTCTTTCGTGAGGGACCCACGTGACAACAAGATTAAATATCATCAACTTTTTTTTCCCCCTTTTTGAGGAACAGGGTGATCGAACTCAGGACCTTGCACTTGCCAGGAAGGTCCTATAACGTCAACTTGAATTGTATGTACACAACTGTTTGTCTTCAGAATAATCTAACTGCTGTATGGTCCTAAGAGTTGGACATAATAAATGAGTTCTTTATCAGTGGATATTTTGCAAGTGGCCGCACGCCATAGTAGTAATAGTAGTAGCTGTGAAACTTAATGCCAGTATTTCTGGTTCCTTAGAATTTTCTGATGAAACTTTCCTGTATCTAGGCAAGGAACCAAGAAGAGAGTGAGTGCAAAGGTTTTCTTCAGGACATTTTGGGTGATTATGTCTTGCATTGCCACCCATTGCTTCCATCCAGAATCCATTGCCCGGATCCATTGTCTCCTTCAAAGGCAAGTCTCTAACTTCAAGGACAGTGCAGAGAACGTATCAAGCCAAGCACACAAGACAGGAAGTGAGCTGCTGACTGACAATCTACACCGTGTGGAAGCGTGCCTCGGTGTCAAGGTTTCTCTATGTCTTCGGTGACCTCATGTATCTGAAATCTGATAAAACAGACCAGATGGAAGGCTCACAGAATTCCATGTAATTCACTTCAATTTCTATTAAGCAGAAGGCAATTTCTCTGAGAATACGATCCTGGAACTGATCCAGAACTTTTTATCAACTAGTTGTTACTGTATAATTAAACAAAGTTATTGACCATCCCTGACCAGACAATGGTTCTGAGCAATACATGTCTGCAGATGAACAGAATAGTCTGTGCTTCAGTGAACTCATGGTTGAATGAAGAAACCAGACACATAGCACAATCTTACAGGTATCCAGGGAAGGTGTGAATGTTGTTTCTAATTTGCATGGCATAGCTAGAGACAGAAATCTGGGAAAACGTTAGAAAATAGAGAGAACAAAAAAGAATTCTCCTAGGAGAGGATAAATGTAGAGTAACTGAGTGCACAGCGAAAACAGACAAACCTCAGAGCTGGTCTCCAAGAGAGGCAGCTTCGGGAGTAGGCTATAATGAGATTGATGGTGCTTTTGGTGTTGGCCCAAGAAATTTAGAAGCTGTTCTGTCAACCAAGAGGAGGGGCAAGCAGGACTATCAAGTGTCAGTTCATATCACAAAAAGATGGCTTATGCAAAGCCACTACATGGAAGCCGGGAAGAACAGGAGACGGATGAGCAGTGAGGAAGTTATTTACATGATAGGACAGGGCATAGCTATTCTTCGTACACTTTTGGCTTTGAAACATAAAATCAATAAGCCCCGAATATTTTCAAAGCAGAAAAGAAAGGAGAGAGTAAAATCTCACACCCTTGCCTTTGTGCCCCCTCATCCTTGGCATCATGCCTAGAACGTAGCAAACGTTGCTTCTGTTGTTTCTGCCCAAGGGAAGGGGCTTCAGAAGATTGAGGAGGTTTTCAGATATACAACAAATGTCTTTCTCAAAAGCTCTCTAATCCTGGAAATTTGTTTAATAAGGATTAAAAAACCCTTTCATTACCATAGGCTTTGTTGTTGAGGCTACGGGGAAATGGGCATCCCCGCGCATCCCCAGTGGGACAGCGAATGTGTGCCAGTCCAGCGGAGCAGGATCTGGCAGTAGCCATTTGAACTACAAATGCACACGCCCTTCAACCCATTGGTTCCATTTCTGGGAAAACTCCCTACAGATGCATTTGCACATGTTCTAAATGATTTATGAAAGCATTCTTCATTATGTCCTTGTTTTTAACGCCATAAAATTAAAACAACTAACTCAAATTTCCCTAAATAGCAAGCTAAGTAAATACCAAGTGTATCCATATATTCACAGAACTGAATTCAATGTAGATGCAAAAAATAAGAGAATGAGTATATATACTTTCAATGTGTTGGGAAGATAGATCTTCAAAATGTATAAAATGAAGGTAACAAAATGTAAGCAATACGTACGCATATAAAGTGCTGCCTTTTCAGTAAAGGATAACTTATTCTTATTCATTTTTTTTCTTTTAGAGAAAATCTTCAAATGATAGGAAACAAATAAGAAAGATTACTGAAACACATGGATATGTTACATATTTAAATATTCACATTAAAAATAATGTTAAATTTCGACAATTAAAGCATAAAGCACTTTCACACCCCATCCTTGCACCCTGATCTCCAGCCCCAGGTAACACTGGTTTAAATGTGCACTAAGACTTGCATGACAACAGAGCAGCTTACAGGAGCTTACGACCCAGCTTATGACTTTGAGAAGAGCTGAGGATGACAGAGTGGGAGGAGAAGACAATTCTTAAGTATTCTGGAAGCCTGGGGCCAAGAAGAAGGAGTTTCTCACACTTGCAAAAGAGGTCTTAGGAGGAAAATGCGCATTGAAGAGGAACCTTACTAACTGTATGATAAGGCGATGTCCTTAGAACACATGCACAATTTGTTGGGCTATTCATCACAAAGATGCTGTATCTTAGGGCCTTCCCACTGACCACATGGCCATTAGTTAATCAGAAGGGTGGGCAGAATTTTCTGGAAGTGAAATATTAATAAACCTGAGGTTTGTGGTTCCTTGAAATTTTTCCCCTAGGTGTTTCATAAAAATTGGATTACTCTTAAAAGGTAAAGTAAGTTTGCCTGGATTCTCTGGCAATGTACCAACATACTTAGCTTTCATTTGAAGAATTTTGATAGATAAATCTACTCAAAGGTTGGTGTTAGGCCAATCCCTGTGGACTGAAGACAGTTAACTATTGCTACCCAGGCAGCAGTATCTCTGTAAGAAAGCGTGACCCATCTAAGTGAAAGGAGATTCTTCATATTACCCATTATTTGCTATGTGCACTCTTGAAGATTCTTTAATTGTCCTGGAAAATATTTGCATGGAACTTCCCATAAGCATAGATAACTTGACGTCAGCAAATTTTAAAAAATGCTTATCTTCTCTAAAAGCTAAGATGCTCCCTCTGTTTTCCTACAAAACTTTGCAGGTAACTGAACGTCATCTAACTAGAGAAGGAGTTGGAAACAGTTAAGTAAATGGAGAATCTTTTAATCCATCTCCCTAGTACACCTGGGAAAGATTTGGGAAACAAATGGAAGACAGATATAGATAATCTTGAACATAAATCAGTGTCCCAGGACACCAAGTTCCTGGGCCAGCTACACAACTCAACTTTGCCATCACTATAGGTGTTCATTCTGAAATTATGCAGCTAACGTTAACTGGCTGTTTCCAGAGGAAGTGCTCCTCTCGTAGTGAGCTTCACCCATGCTTTTCACCCCCACCCACCCAACCACCATGACCATGTCGCAAATCTTTACTTTGGGTTTCTAGTGGATGCAGTTGTGGCTGCACAGAATTGTGGGAAATGGTGTGGTGTGGCGTGTCCTTAGCACCTGCCCTCAGACACAGGGAAGGATCCATGGTAAGTGTCATTTCGAGATGGCCTGGGAAAGCCCAGGAGACTCAGCTCAGCCCTGGCACCAGCACCATGGAGCTTGGTCAGCTTGGGAAGCCTCCAGTCTGCGCTTGCTGCTTGTGCATGGAAGCCTCTCACTTCTTGTCTACCACACTTCGACCACGAGAGCAAATCAGGAGAAACTGCTGACCTGTGGTACACAAGGAGACAGTCTGTGTTTTTTTAACCATTAATTTCATTGGGATGTTTTAGATAGACGTACTGATCACATTCATCAATAGGGCATTTGTTCCTGGTCTGATACATCTTGCTTCTTCTTCGTTCTACCAACACCCCGCCCCCTTCAGCTCCTCTCCCCCTCCTTAGATACAACACCTTTGTTTTCATTTTTTAGTTCACTTTTTTTCCTTTTCTTTTCCTTCCTTTCTCTCTCTCCCCTTCTTTTTTCACCTTTCCATTTGAACATTTTCTTCCTATTTACAATACCTAGGGGCCAGCAGAGATAGCTCAACAGCATAATCACCTGCCCGACAAGCACAGATCCCTGAGTTGGATCCCTCATAACACACACACACACACACACACACACACACACACACACACACAATTGCCTGGAGATAAGAAACTAGCATCTTAAAGAAACGAAGAACAATAAACAAAGCTTAGGTTGGGTTGCAATCTGTTACTTAGGGATTCCAGAAAACTGGGATTTAAGAAGACGGGTAACAGCTTATCCTGACTGATGTTTCCCCCTTACTTGAGGTGTGAGTGATTACCTGGTCCTTTCCTTGTAATCCTTTTACTCAACAATTGTGTGAGCCTAACGTTAAACAAGTAGTGAAGGTCAACAGAGGTTATAGTAGTAAATAAAAAGGAGATGCTTCTGGAGCTCTGGGCTCACTTTGAGACAGATCTCAGTGAGACATCTGAAGCTACATTCATTGGGTCTTCTCGTCATTTCTTTTGGCACCCGACCATAACATACAACAATTATCTATTCTATATTTTGGTCCTCATTTAGTCTGTTGGTTTCTCACACCAGAGAAACAAAGTGACAATCAAGTATATGTCCAATTTATTTCACTGAAGTGTGTATCCTCAAGGTGCATCCTTTTACCTAGTTTATCCTTCTTTATGGCAGAGTACTACTCCACTTTTTAAAAAACCCACATCTTCTTTATCCATCCATCAGTTAACGGACAGCTGGGATGTTTCTACGCTTTAGCTACTAAGAATCCTGCAGTTATAAACACAGGTGTACGTGTATTGCTGTGCTATGATGTTTTTAATTCAGAAAGTGATAGCTCTGATAGGATTATTATCATTTCCTAAGAGAAATTAGATCATGGCCTTGACAAAGGGACAGATGAGAGGACGGACATAGTTCCAGGATGCAGAGTTCTCTCTTCCCTATGCTCCAGAAGTATGAACCCAGCTCTAGCCCTCGCCAGACACTATTTCCAGGCAGCTTAAGGAAGTGTCTTGCTGTTCCTAGCTCTGTATGGCTCAGAGGTTGTTTCCTTTTCATCTCTCCAGTAGGACTGAACCTCGCCTGCTCTCTCCCTATAGCATGTGTTCACTGTGTCACAACAACCATTCTATTCCAACCAGTCTGGGTTGCTGAATGCTAACTTTCTGAAAAAAAGACTATGCCTTATTAATCTCTAACCAATATAGCCTCCCACAGACACATACGTTGCTGGTCAAACATTAGTTAAAAAAATGGGTTCTTATAAAAGATCCACATATAATTTCAGCACATGCATTAAAATCCTTCCTTGGGGAATCAGTATTTTGAGCTGCAAAAGACAGAAGAGAAGATCGAATCTTCCAGAATCTCTCCCATTCTTATTTAGGTATTGTTACTTCTATTATAATAATATACTTCCCTCATCTTTGTGTGTGTGTGTGTGATGTAGGGGTTTGAATACAGGGTCTTTATGATGAGCTGCATCATCTTTGCTATTTTTCATTTGGTGACTGAGTCATGTTCAATCCACAGGCTGGACTCCGACTTGTACTCCTCTTGCCTGACAGCGCTGAATGCCATCGCGCCAGTCTTCTTATCAATCGGTAATGTACATTTTAGTGACAGGGACTATTTGACATTGCTTCAAAAATTAAAATCGTGGGTCAGGAAAATAGCTCAGTGGAATAAGTGCTTGCCTGGCAAGTGCAAGGTCCTGAGTTCAATGCTTCGAGCCACAAAAAAAAAAAAAAAAATTAAAATTAAAATCGTTATGTTAGCAGATCATTCTTATCTCCTGTTGTCTATTAGGAGGAGAAGGGAAATTTAAAATATCTTACATTACTCACTGGTCCAGTTATTTATAGATAGAATAGCCAAAGGTTGCACATTTTTCATTTATTTTATGAGATAATGGAAAACCAAATATAAAAAATAACAATTTCATCATATTTATTCAATAAAAGAATTGATAGCCAAAATGACATCTGCCCAAGTGATCCTCAGAATAGTCAATCCATAAATACAGGCAGTGCTCACGTGATATGCATGTTAGACTGTTAAGAGCTTAATTACAGGGTCCTTCAGCTACTGCTATGGTTCTTATTTTTATTAGTAATTTACTGAAAGTGTTGTGGGGCTCAGGAAAAGACACCCCGAAGTAAGCTGAGGACTTCACACTCAAGGACACAGGCAAACTGAGAAGTCACATCTCTCTGATCTCCAGTCCTCCTGTCTCGTAGCCATAGATACCCCTAAAGCAGCTCATGGAAGCAAGAATTCTTCTGAGTGAGTCATAAAACCTAGCAACAGAACTCACTTTCTCCTGTCTTTCTGTGGAGGAGCTGGCCCTAGGAGCATTCTCTGACCTGCCTTGTCTGCTAGTGCATCATAAATCCCTCATTCCAGAAGGGGCGCCACCCTGTGCCAAGGAGGAAGGAATGTGACGCAGAAATGCCAAGGAGATTCCAGGCGCACAGGCCTTGCTGGAGCTCTCCTCTCGGCCTGCTACGGTCAGATCAGAGCCCTTTGTGCAGTTACAGCTCCGCCCAACTCTTGATTCTTCATTGAGTCTAGAGAGAATGTCTTCGCAGATCTCTGGATTTTCATATTTAAAGCCTTTTGAGCCATGCAAGTCTTCTGTTCAGTAAATCTGTTGTGCTTTCTTTCCTCTTACTAACTTTTGTTTCCTTGTAGGAAATCTAACTATAACACTTAGGATTGTGAAGAAAGATCCGCCGCCTTCCCAGTTGTGCGCTATCCAAGTAGGTTTTTAAAAATGTCTTAGCGAGACCAACACAACATATCTGTAATCCCAGCACTCTGGCAGGCTGAGGCAGGTGGAATGCATGTTTGAAGCTAGCCTGGGCAACTTAACAATTTAATGAGAATCTGTTTCATTTCTTATTTTTAAAATGTCGGGGCTGGGGAGATAGCTCCGAGGCACAAGTGCCTGCGTGGCAAGTGCAAGGTCGTGAGTTTGAACCCCGGTCCCGCAAAAAAAAAAAGCAAAAAAAAAAAAATAAAATAAAATAAAATAAAATAAAATAAAATGTCAATAAGACAGTATCCACAGAGTCCCTCAGTTCAACCTTTGGCACATTTTTCTCTACTTTGCCTTGCAGGAGATACACTTTGGCTTGATCTTAGCCAAAAGGTCGAGATGCAATGCCTTGCGAGAAATGAAGGTGAATTTATGAACTAGATCAGTGGCAGCGACCCTTGCCAGCCTCTGTGTCAGTGCCTCGGCCAGGGGGTCCCAGCAACCCCGGTCTCCAAGCATGGGGCACACAGGAGCCACCCTGGCTCTGTGATAAATAAGTGGTAGACTTGCCCTGCAGAGAGCTCCGTCCATCCATCCAGCAGGTGGTGACCAAGAGTCAGGGGTAGTGGGAAAGGCCTTTAGCCGTGGAAGTGCTTTCATTGTCTGCTAATCTCCGGTCTGCGCGAGGAGCGGGCGCGCCCCGCCCATCCCGTAACTTTCTGCTGCTGAGCCCAGCTGGCTGGTCCCCCAGCCAGGCTCTAAGCTCCATTCCCATCACCTCCTTCCCAAGACTCAGCTGTGCTTGTCCTCAAACCCGCCATGCCATTGCATGATTTATCGTAATTAAATACCTCAGAGGCATTAGCCAAACCTGCGAAGCTTCAGGGTAAACAGAGGTTTCTGTGCCAGTTATCTGCTGCCTTAGGAAGACACGATCAAGACTCGCCACAGCAGAGCTTTAGGTACAGTGTGGGCCAGGCAACCCTAAAAGACTGGAGGTGAACACGAAATCCAAACAATTCTGTTCTCAGATTGCTTCCTTGCTGTGTTATAGATCTTTAAACTTACCAAAATTTCCTGGAAATGGTAGCATTTTGTGGTAGATAACAAGAAGGATAACAGGGTTTCATAAGTGGATCCTCAAAAAAGAGGTAGGGTCAGGGGAGACAGTTCAGTGGCCTAAGCACTTGCCTGCCAAGCACAAGGTCCTGAGTTCCATCCCTAGTACCACATGCCCAGCAGGCTCCAGAACCAGGGCCACAGTGCCAGCCCCAAAACCAGGCCTGGCAGCCCTGAAATCCCAGGGTTAGGGAGGCTGGCACAGGCCACTGTCCCAGTGTCATAGGACACTGTGAGTCCAAGCTGCATAGTGAAATCCTGTATTAAAGAAGAATAAGGGAAAAAAAAGTGTCTGGTTGTACATCATAAGATTAGAAAATAGAGGTACATTTATGTGTTAACTTAAAATTGAATGTTTAAGTAGATTTTTTTCTAATTCTTTAAAAGAATTGATTTTCCAACTGCCTATCCTAGGCTCTTCATTTAAAAAGTTGCCCTCTTTTGCTTTATTATTTCATTAGCATTTTGTGTGTTCTTTAGATAATGAAAAAGAAAGTGTTCTGCTAATATTGTAAGGTAAGATATCACATCTCTGTCTTTGATCTGAATGACTATTAGCAGGACAATACACAATGTATGAACTGTTGTAAGGGTCCTAACACCCTGTCTTGAAATTTGTTTTTGAGGTCAGGCACATTCAGCTCAGTGGCCTCAGTGCCTGCCTGGCAGCGGCAGGGCCTCAGGTTCCATCCTCCATACCACATGCCCTGTCAGCCCTGGAATTCTGGGCATGCTGAGCCAGCCAATGAAACCAGGCTTGGAGACACATGCCCCAAACCCCAGCACTGGGGAGGCTGAGACAGGAAAATCTCTGAGTGCATGCCACATAGTGAGACCCTGTACTACATACATAAATAAAGGGTTTTTTTTAAAAATAAACTCGGTTTCATAGCTGTGTTAAACTTTTTTAAAAAGGAAAGAACTGGAGTGGCAAAAAGAATAAAACTGCATGCAAGATAGCTAAGATAATTGCAATACTTTTACTGATTTATTCGAAAGAGGAATTAATGATTAGTTGTTTGATCAGTCTTGCATATCTATCTCTGATAATCTGAGCAAGATTAACAAGGTATAACGTGACAACCAAGGTCAATTTCCTAGTCTTGTTTTGAAATTCTGCATCTTTTTCAAATTATTTTTTGTTGCTTTGCTTTTGTCTATGCTCTTGTTTTTTTTTTTTTTTGTTGTTGTTGTTTTGTTTTGTTTTGTTTTTGTTTGTTTGTTTTCTCTTTAAAATAAAATATATAAAAAGAAGAACAAGCTGATCTCTGAAACTAGCCTGCTCTCACACATGTCCATGGGAACAGCGGCGCACGGGTTCCCTCTGGTCACTCCAGCAAGCACGCTCATGGGCCAGGAGAGCCTGTGCACGTTCGTATGTTACAAATGACTGAACAATGAGAGTTGCCGGCTATGTTATGCCTGGCTCATTTAAATCTTATGAAATGCTTTTTCCTTAAGGCTTTGCCATATATGCCAATAATGGCACCACATCTGTGGGACACAACGTGGCAGGGCAGGAGAGAGACTGCAGAGCTCTGCACTTCTGAATCGCTCTTGAGGGCTGATTGCTAAACTGTGTATCTTTCAGAGTAGGCAGAGAATGCTCTATGCTGTGGTGCCAAGAACTGCAGTCCCTAAGATCACCAAATGTGAATGAAAACGTATAATTTGCTAATTTTTATTAATAACTAATAAGGATCTGCCAGAAATATTGATTTCATTCTGGGTGAACCTGGTGATTATTTAATTATAGCTGCAGTACCGGCTCCGGAGGAAATGCCCGGTGTGGAAGCACTCTCCAGTAAGGGGATCCGGCTGGTCAGGATGGGCCTAGAAGTCTTGCCTGAGGGGAGCTGCAAACTTGGGGCTTCAAGGAGGAAAAGGAAGACCCAGTCAGACCAAGGCAGGCAGGAGGGGAGGGCTGGAGCAGGCAGCTCAGGCAGAGAGGACAGCTCAGAAAAAAATGAGCTTTCTAAACAGACGGCACAGTGCCAGCAGAAGACAAACACTGGAGACGACGCGATGGAGGAGCAATACAGGAGATCCACGAAGGTTAATGCACAGGGCGGCCGCGGGGCAGAAGCGCAGGAAGAGGAGGCTGCTCTTTGGGGTATGTAAGATGCAGCCAGCTCACTGCCCGCTACTCTGGAGCCCAGGCAGTGGAAAGAATACTGGACCGGATGAGCTCCTCCCTCCCTTCTGTCCAAGTAGAACCCAGCGCAGCCCTATGTTCTAGGTTCTTGAACTTCCAAGTAAATGGATGAAATAACTTCAAGTGCATGGCTGCCGTGTCCCTGGAGTCACCGTAAGCATCAACAATCTTAAAATGAAGAAAATCAAGGAAAACCAGCAACGCAACAATAAACATAACACAATTCCTAAAACACCGTAGCATAACAACAGTTAATATCACCTTGGGTATTGCATGTAAATCTAGTGATGCTTTACAGCACTCAAGGGGACGTGTGTGATTATATGAAAAGGATGCCAGTTTATATATGGGCCTTGAGCAGCTTCCTCTGGGGGTTTAATATCCATGGGACCCCAGAAACCAATCTTTCACAGATGCCGAGGACCACTATACGCACGATCCGTTCTCTTCGTGAGCCTACTCCTCTTCCCACATAATAACGCAAGTCTCCAGCCCACGCTAATAGAGCCATTGTGCTCAGTTACCACGGGGACTTACTCAGTGTCACAGCTCCTGCTTTCCCCCCAGCCATCCCCCACTCCACAGGCCTCCACTCAGTTCCCCGCCCCCACCACTTCCTGGTCCTCCCACCACCCCACCAAAAAATAAAACACAATTTCTCAGGCCTCCAGCCAGGAAAAGTTGTTAAACCCTGTCCTCTGCAATTCACAGCACATTTGCTTTAATACCAAAAGAGGACTCGTGTTGGCCAGTGAGAAACAAATGAATATGCAGCGATTCGCCACTTGCTGGAAACCCTTGCCAGCAATTCCCACTGCTCTGTTCTCTTCTGTTTTTCTAATCAATTAAAAAGGTTCAGTTCGTTAGGGGCCCTTTTTCCCGCTTCTGCAAATGGAAAGAAGAAGCAAGCAGCGCTCAGAAAAGGCACAAAGCCCTTCTGAGATCCGTCTCACACACAGAGCGTCTTACAGTAACACTTCATTTTAACAGTTCCCTCATGCAGAGTTGACAAAGGAACTCCTGCAGGAGCCCGCGCTGCAGCCTCCTTCACCCTAAATGAAAATGACGGTGGTGCCAGAAATAGGTCACCACTGAGACAGCAACCTCGCAGGCTACCCCAGGGCGGGGTGAGGGGAAGAGAACCCCCTCCCCAGGCTTCAGGAATAAATCTGCTCTTCAGCTCCCTGCTCTCTAATCCAGCTCTCCACGTCCTTATTTCGATGAGCCTACCGAGTGCATTGAGGGAATTATTCCTCAGCAGAGACTCCATAGGTATCAGCTTTCGGAAAATTGGATTGTTCTTCCCAGAAACCAAAGGGAGCCTGGTTGGTGTGAATGCTCTCTTGTGGGTGAGCCAGAGAGCCTGGAAAGGCGGCTCACGACTAACCAGCGCGACGCTGTTCGCATAAGGACCCAACCCGCACTCATCACAGCGGCAGATTGAAGGTAATGTTTTAAGAGGTTTTCAAGCTGCTTGAGAAATGCTCTTTAAACCTTTTGAAATTCAAATTCCATTTCAGCAAAGATGTTGAAATGGTAACCAGAGGAAGGGACAGAAGATTGACAGTTTGCTCATTCATCACGCCCTCCTGCTTGCTGTCCCCCCACAACCGGGGCCCTTGAGAGGGGCAGTGGGGTTGAATTGCTAAACCCCACCCAGGGTAGGTGTGGGAAGATGTCACAGGGGTCAGGAAGAGTGACATTCAGAACAGCCTGGCTGAGAGTCTGTTGCCTCACATGGTGGGATGGGGGACAGGCTGCCTCGTAGCCCATGCCAAAATCAAATGGGGCGACATTAACACTGTTTCAGTAAGTAAGGGAAGTATAAGGAGCAGCGGCAGCACAGGAAGTCAGACAAGAGTGCCGATGCCCCACTTGCTGAAGACGGTGTTCACTCCTGGCCACACTCTGTGGGGCCAGTGGATATCCACACAGACTCCATCACCGGAAATCACACGGCAGCAAGGTTGACCAGTAATCCGAGAAAGTTACAGGGGGAGAACTGTCGATCTAGCCCAAATCAATAGAGAAGGCGTCAAATGTCAAGACGCCCAAAGCAAACGACAGAAAGTGCTTACTCCACAGAGAAGAGGGGGTGTATCACCTGGAATCCTACAGAGCAGTGTTTCCAGTCTCCTCTACCAGGCAAACACTGCTCTATTAAATGGAGTCAGTGGTAGCATCTGGTTCACAAATTTGTCCACTTTCAATGAGACATTCCAGGAAGAAGTGCTCACCCCAGTCCCTATAGTAGGATAAACATTAAAAAACAGTAGCAGTTACTATTTTGTATAAGGGTCGTCTGATAGGGACCTCCTCCCAGGTGCAGAGCACACCATCTCCACTTCCAAATGCACAAGTTCCCCTGCGCATAAGTTCTCCTTCTCCACGTGTTTGACACGATCTCAATATCCTTGTTAGCATATTCTCCTACACCTGTGGAGAGTGCACAGGCACCTTGTTGCCTAGCAGTGGTTTTCCACCAAATGTATCACCCTCCAAATCCTTATGAGGCTGGCCATCACTTGATATTGGATGTCGACTGCAGAGAAAGAGGTTGCTCCAGATAACCTGCTATGAACCTGGGGTAAACACTAAGGCCATCTGGACAAGCTGATGGATCCTCTGGTTTGAATCCAATCCAACACAGTCCCAAGATAAGAAGGAACACACCAGATCCGGTCTCACCATCTCTGGCTAAACAGGATAAACAAGGAAGTTTCCAAGTCACGGAGCAAAATGGTGTCTCATGTTAGCAGAGTGACGAGGAACGGGGAGGAAGTCCCCACGTCTCCCTGGCGCTGAGGGTCTGCAGCAGGAGTACCGCTGTACAACTCGGGAGAAACGCCAACGCGCCTTGCACGTCAACTTGTCCTATACCCAGCGTTGCTAAAATCAAAGTTGCACTCTAATAACAACCTAAGAAAAGCATCCGTTACCAGAATGAAGTGTCTGATAACTGTGCAGTCACTTAGCATGTTTCTCCAAATAACTTACATTGTTTGTAAACAGGCAAAAGAAAAAAAAAAGAGAGAAGTAAATCAAAGAGAACAGTTTATGCAAATCAACCCATGTTTTCGGACTGCTAAATTTAACTCATCTCCCTGACTTAGCAACAACTAGAATAAATCAATACTAGAGGTCACCACGGGCTCTACAGAATCATTTATCAAAGTCCCACGCAATTCGCCCCCTTAGGCTTGCTCGCTGTCTGTGTGCAGTACTTACATCTCAGTACACTAGGTATTGTCATGGTGAAGGTCATCTACTATTCTGTGGTCAGAAACTATATTTTCTAGTGAACAAGTGAGCAAGGAAAGCAGAGAGAGAATGAGTCCCAATGCCAGTTCTTAGAGTTCAACCTATTGAGATGTGAGATAATGGTTAGCACTTCCCCATCATTTGCTCAGTTCTGACCTGTGAAGAAATGGGGAAGAAGCCCACCCTGGGGTTTAGGGAAGTTTCTTCATTAAGGATTATGAGGAATGGAAGTACACATGACTCTCGTTCCTATAAACTAAGCCCTGGGTGACCAGAAGTCCTTGGCCTCTGCAGCCTGTTCTTTCCCTCCTCCCTGTGTTCCTGCTTCCCAGCACTGCCTTGGAGGATAGACTTGGGCTGGCCCAGGCCACACATACTTTTCCTTGGAGCCTTGGAACAACCTTATTCGTTCCTCACCTTGTCAGGACACAGGGCCTCAGCTTCTTCCCGGTGCCTTCCCTGGAAAGGGGAGGAGAGTCCTTCGTAAATGCCGCCTTGACAAGGCACGCAATCCCTAGCTCTGCATCACTCACAAATTCACTAGTGAGAACACTTTGCCTGTAAGATGTGAAAATCAACTTGAGACAAAGTAAGGAATACACAGAGGTGGTGTTATAGGACCCAAGTGCAGGGTTTAAATCGGGCCCTAGGGAAAGGCTACAATCAGGAATTGAAAGTCAGGATTCGTCTTCCTCATGCTTTGCTAATTTCTGCAATTCCATTTCCTTCTTATCTATCTTTACAAATCAGATCTCTCAGTTCTATAGCCATATGGAAGATTGTGACAGGCCACTGCCCTAGCTGTGGGCAGAAAATTAAACATTGTGAAAGAACACTCCCAGGGCAGGACAGATAGCTCAGCCGGCTAAAGCGCCTGCTTCGGCAGAGCGCGGAGGCCGGGATTCAATCCCCAGCCTGCCCTGCCAGCTCCACCCCCCGGGGTGCATGAGGCCATGGTTGAGACTGAGCATGGTGCGGGCACGCCTGTAATCCCAGCACTTGGGAGGCTGAAAACAGGAGAATCACTGCAAGTCCAATCTATGTAATGAGACTCTACTAAAATACTTTTAAAGAGATAAAATAAAATAAAATAAAATAAGAACACTCCCAAGTTTCAGCTAGAATCTTCTTGGCTTCATTTGAGTTAGTTATCTAATGAAGGGTCCAGTTTTAGAGAGAATAGCAAGGCCTATGGAATGAGCCATCACCCCAAAATTTGTGCATTGTATTATTTACAATGGCCAATTTGTGTGTCTGTGTCCTGCACCATCAGTAAGCTTTTTAAAATGAGGTCAAACTGCATACCTCTTCTGTCACACTTGCGCCCTCATGAAGTTGTGCCATAAAAATGCTCAGATTGTAGTATGAAAGAATGGCCTACCTAGTTATTTCCTTATTGATGACCACTTCCTGTCTGCTTACTCACCCTCATCCCCACACCTATGCACCCATGCTGGCCCCCAGAGCCTGTTACTTGGGTGATCTCTTAGATCTGTTCTATATTTTAACCTCTGTAAAAATATTTCATCATCCTCTGCAAACACTCTTGGGGACTTTGTGCTTTGCAGTTCCTTTCTAGTGGACTAGCAATAAGAAATATGGATTATTTACATTTACTACGTTCTGGTCTGGTGATGGGCATGTTATGCGCTTTGTGTCTAATCTTCGTAGCACTCAATATTTTTCCCAGATAGAGCTTAGAAATATCTGAATACCTTGTCCAAGGTCACAACTAATAAATAACCCTCAACCATCTGAGTGCAAAACCTGATATTTTCTATTTTCTAATCTTCCCACTCATGCAACCCATTAGGCTGCAAGCTTTTCAAATCCAGCAACCATAGCTGAATGTACTTCTATTTCCTTAGAATATATTACATTTCACATTTCATATGAGCATAGTAAGCATAACCTAGTAAGTATTTGTTAAAGAATGAATGAATAAATAAATGAGTAGATTTATTTGATTTGGCAGACAAAAAATACTTCCACCCTCAAAAACTTTTCTTTTATCTAGAATAAATCTTGGTCTTTATATGTCAACAAATTAATTCAGATGATGACAAAAATCATCTGCAGACTGTGGGATTAAAATGTGCTAACTAAAACAGTTAAAACTTGTAGAAGAAATATTGACAATTACCCTTCCGGCTCTCAGATACATTAAGAAAAGAAAAAGCTAAAAAAGAGAGAAAAGATTAGGTATACTACACTAAAGTTAAGCCATCATTAAGAAAATGTAAAAGCATTTCATGGAATGGGGAAACAAAATTCAGGATTCATAATCAGAGTATGTAAAAAGTTACCATGTCCATAACAAATATAGACAAGTCAATAGAACAATAGTTACATAGGATATACACTTCACATAACTAATAATCACACTAAAATGTATACGTATTGTTAAATATCTCAGAAACGCAAGGGATGAAAGTTTTGAAACTAGCAACTGGAGTCACTGGAACTCCTGTGTCCTGTTGGTTGCAATGCTATTAAGCAGTCTTTTGGCTGAGCTCTGGACAGGAACTAGCAAAGCTGTGTCTACACGTAACCTGTGAGCAGCCCTTCCACACTAACCAGGTGATGTGTGCACAAATGTGCGCCTGAGTCCATATACAAAAAATGTGTATAGGAGCCCTTTCTCAGATGACCCCACCCCACTCCAAATACATCCCAAAGATTCACCAGCAACACACTGGATAAATTGCAGCACAGTTGGATGGCATGTCTCAATTCATAGCTTTTGATGAGCAAAAGATAAAAAGAGTTATGAGTGTAAAACATTTAGTGAGTGTCTTAGTTATTCTCCTCTAGAAAAGGGTTATTCAGCTCACAGTTACTGGAGGTTTCAGTCTATATTCGGCTGGCTCCAAGGCAGAGGCGCATAGGGCAGAGAGCAGCAGTTCATGGCAGTGGAACAGCAATAATGGCAACAGAGAGAAAGTCTGTCTCTCTGTCTCTCTTATATTACATGCAGGCTCTCTGCCTCAGGCTATCTGCCTCAGGCCACGCACATATTCCCAGCAGCATTCAGAGCCATAATCCTATCCTTGAATCACCCATAATCCCAATGGATCATGAGTTAATCTCCAACTTTAGAAGTCCCTGCCCCATGATTGCATGAGGCTTTGCAGGAATACTAGAGCTAAACCATAGCTACCAGAGCAGGTTCTGAATTAAAAGCAGCAAAGGAAAGCTTCAAATCCCAATGCAGAGAGACAGAGGGTAGCAAGATGCCTCTGGCTACAAGGGCTCGCCTCTCAGAGTGTTCCAGCTGGTCCAATGAGGAGTGCAGACCCTGCCCAGAAGGAGCACCTCACTCAACAGAAGCACTCAGGTCCTCACACCCTTGTGCTGCACCCAATCTCAACTGGAAGCACATTCTGACCTGGAACGCTGCAGCTGACCCCAAAGGCTATAAGCAAAGGTGACAGCTGACTGCTCTCCCCAAAATGACTCTCACATAGCTTCATGCCTCAGTCACTCTAGTACAGATAGACGAACAACACCAAATACAGATACAGCAGCATGGGCAGAGCAAGTATCATAATGAAAAGGCTCCCTGCACCCCAAGAGTGATAAGTGAGTAGGCCGTACACATGGAGCGCAGAAATAGTCAGCAATAATATATGGTGGTAGGTGTCAGAACAATGGTCACCTTTGATCGGAGTCCTCCCTAGGAAGGGTGTTAGGTAGGTCATACTTCCGTAGAAAAACAAGTTACTTTAAAAATATAGAGGGAAGGGGCCAGTGAGATAGTTCAATGGTCTAAAGCACCTGCTTAGGCAAGCATAGGCAAAGCACAGGGACCATGGTTCAATCCCCAGCACCACATACTGTGCCAGCCCTAGGCAAAAAAAAAAGAAAAAAAATTGAGGAATCTGGGAAGCTAGCTCAGTGGCTTAAGCATCTGCCTTACGAGCTCAATGACCTGGGTTCCACCCCTGGTACCACATGCCACGCCAGCCCCACAACCTGGGCGTGGTGGTGCATACCTGTAATCCCAGTGCTGGGGAGGCTGAGACAGGAGGATCACTATGATTCTAAGCTATCTAGCAAGACCCTGTACCAAATAAGTAAATAAATAAAATATTTAAAATATTGGTATGGGCAAAAAAGTAGTATTAGTGGAAATAGATGCCACAAAAATCCCAAGGGTAGCACAACAACAATAGCAATAACAACAGCAATGGCAATGACAAGATTCAAGAGGATAAAGATGGCTCTGTTGACTGGTGAAATACGAAGGGAATAAAATATTTTTTGAATAAAATATTTTAATTGTAATTTACAGAAAATACAAATAAATGTAGTAAACTATTTCCGTTATTACCAAACTTGAATGACTCATGGGAAATGAGTGACATGCTACTGCTTTGTTTGTAGAAGCAACTTCGATGGGCTCTTAGCTATCATGTCTTCATTCTGATAAAGCACGTGCAGAGCAGTATTAGCCTAAATCAGCACTTCTTAACTGCTTCCAGGCCGATCCGGAAGTAAAAACTTAGAAAAACTACTATGGCGATGTTCCCATTAATTAGACTGACATCCTGCTTTGCATAGTAATTAATGCCCATGTTATTTAAACATAATCCTTATAAAGTGGCTTTCCCCACAAGACACACAGGTTTCTTTTCTCCTTGGCTAAGCCCTATCTAGTAATATCTAGATATATATTAATATTTAGGAAATTAAAGAGCATATGCAATCATTAGAAAAAAAAGCAACATAAAAAGGTTAAAACCAGAGAGTATTTCCAGCAAAATACACCATACACATTCAGAGAAAAGGGAGATCCTTGTGGGTTGAAAGGATTGATTATACCTACTAGCAAGTAACAGGCACCACAGGGACTGCATCTTTAAAATATAGCTTCTTAGACGTGGGACTTATTGACCACCTTCCCACTGCCTCTGTTGAATGTCAGGTAGTTATGAGATTAGGTCTAAGAGGTCTCTGCAATTGGGTACATAGTGGAAGTGCATGATCAACAGGACGTTATGTCTGGGTAGGAAAATCTTCAGAGATAAACAGGATGTATCAAGACACTTCGAGATCAGGGCCCCCTTCTAGCCCCTCCCCAGTCAGTCATCATCTGAGTTGTTAAGAAGCAGTGTGCAAAACCAGGCAAACGTTTAAAAGTACAAATAAGTGGGTGAATCTGCAGTTAGCCTTCAGATAAGTGAGTTTCGGTGCTGCTATAAATCCACTGGGCAGTCTAAGCAGAAAGATAGGAGTTTTTTCCCAGTATCTTTATCTATTGGTTTTATGTGAAACCAAAGCATTTAAGGCAATGACTAGAGGTTGGATTATGAAAATGATCAGACCGATAGAGTATTCTTTATGATAGGAAATGTTACAGCACTGAAAAGATCACAAGAGACCAGGGAAGTCCTTGGTAATATGCCTGTCGTCACTGAAGTTTTACTTGCTCTTCAAGTTTCACTTTGCCTCTCTTCATGAGAAACACGTGGGTTCCTCATCTTCTCTATGGTAATAAAGAACCTAACTGACTCATGCCTTTTTTTTAAGATAAATTTCCCTAGAATAAATATTGAGAACACATATGGAACTATCTCGTCGACCAGACTTTCTCACTTGAGACTTCAAGTCATGAAGGGCAGATCATCCGATGGGCTCCAAAGTTTCTCCAGCACACACTCTGCCACAGTCAAGCAAATGTTGTACTTTTGGGAACAGTGAAACATACCATGAATATAATCCAGGTTTTTGTTTGTTTGTTTGTTTGTTTGTTTGTTTTTTGCTGGCTCACGCTGCCTTAATGGTGAGTGTGGGAACTGAACTGTGCCTGACTGGGATTGCCCGCACAGGCACTTAAACCACTGAGCTAAACCAAAAGCCCCCTTCAGAATATAATCAATAGAGAAGAATAAAGTGGGCACATTGCAGACCAATTTGGTTTCACTGAAACCATAATGCCTCCAACCTATAGCTATTTTAATTACAAGTAGTTGTGTTGTGTTGAGCGTTATTACCAAGAATACATTTTCCAAGAACGATACATGAGCCTTATGGAAGTCCGACTTGAGCAGATATATTGATAAATACTTTTTATTGGTCATGCACTTATACTTATATGTGTATGTTATGGTTTGTGTATAAGTGTCCCCCCAAAGCCTCACGCAGTCATGGGGTGGCTTCTGGAATTTGTGATTGATCATTGTGGAAATGGGTGCTGGCTCTCCCCTGGGACAGATGATTTGCATCTCAGTGTAAGGTAGGAAGAGAAGTTAGCTGCTTGAGGTGCTGCTAGCTCTCTCCCAGCACTCTTGTTATTGCCTGCCGCGGTGAAAGGTTGTTTTCTGCCATGTGCCTCTCTGCCTTGGAGCCAGCCAAGTATGGACTGAAACCTCCAGTAACTGTGAGCTAAATAAACCTTTCCTTCCTTCACTTTGATTGTCTGGTGTTTGTCCCAGCAACGAGAGAAGAGTAACTAAGACAGCGCACAAAGACAGAAAAATTACATAAACCCTGATGGAGGGGGTTACCATGAGGCAGGCCATTTTTTACATTGTGCTTCGTGCTTTTTGAAAGGCACCAAGCAATGTCTAAATATGTTTTAATATTATAGAATTTGATAGAATACAAAAATTGAATTTGAAAAATTGAAAAAGGTTCCTGGAAAAATGATAGGCCTTCGTTAGGAGATTTTAGTCGTTAGAATGGGGAAGATTTGCAGTCACCAGAATATACAATAGCATAGATGAAAGAAAGAGAAGTCCAAAATGGTCTATAGGATATTGATTAATGGATTTAGGCCCTGATTAATTTTATTCCAGGAGTGAAAATCTGGGCTCGATTTATCTAGCCATGTACATTGTTCAGGAAATGAAATTTTAAAGTTACAATGTGACTAGCTGAGGAAATGAAATGGAAGCCTGTAAACCATGAAGGCTAGTTCAGAAAGGAATCAAAACTCCGAAAATAAGGTAGAGTTTTGTTTTGGGGGTGTATAGTAGAGGTGGGTTAGGTAGCCTCAAGGGCCAGGGATCTGTGCGCATGTGTGGAGGTTGTCAGTGGTCATTACTCTTGGAAAAAAAAAAAAAAATGTTACAGCGCACAGCAAATAAAAATGATTAAGGTATTTCTTGTAGCTATTTCTCTATGTCGTAAAAACAGCAGGATTTTGTACAACTGGCCGATATTCTTTATCCCTGCCCTCCCTGCAGGGAATTAAAGAGCTGAAACCTATAGGAATTTATTGGTCTGAAGGGATGAAAAGTCAGTACCAAAAGGCGCCCACACATTTCCAGGGACTCATTTGAGTCTCTATCTAAATGCAAAGCCTGGTGTTATATTTTGAAACCAGCTTCTGCTCACCTGTTTAAGAGTTAAAGGATTACAAGAATAAGTCATTGATCTCTCCCGTCTAAGGCTAACAAAGAATTCCATATTACCACATTCAGACATTGTGCTTGGACTCCAAGATTTTGAACAGATGGAAGGAGGGAGGATGTTTTCATTTGCTCGGTGATAATCTGAAAGCTGCATGATATTCTGGGTAAGAAAAGAACCAGAATGCACGGCATTACGGGAGAGCACCTCTTTATGAAATCAGAAATTACTTTGGACAGAGTGCGAGAAATGGAATGACCCAAAGCTCTTTGAAGGGTCACCTGCTTTGCAAAGTCAAGCAGCATGATTTGCTGCACACTTAGAAAAAGACATGGTTTTAAGTCAGAATAGTTCTGAGGGAAAGATGGAGTACTTTTAGAAGGGATATTTCCACTGCTGTATCCATGAAACCAAGTTCAATATGTATTTTATAGTCCTTGTGACAAAAGTTTGTGATTCAAGGAATCGTACATGGAGGAAACTTGTTGCTAATGAAGATGAGGTGCATTGATAACATAAAGCAGCTGAGCTCTAAAACAAAAGCTCCAGCCTCATCCATCTCAGTATTATCTCCCCCAGTGGGGTTACCTTGGGAAGCTATAAGCTTAAACAAGGCAGCATCAGTTCCTCAGAAGAGCTGGCAGCGCTCCTGTGCGGCCTCCAGGGACCACATTCTACTGTTTAGACTGCCTTCCATAACAATAAAAAAAAGGCTCCGACACATCAAAATACATTTTTACTTTTGAAAAAGAATCAACGCCCGATGAAAGCAAGCCCAGAGACTGAGACAGATGATTAAGCTGAATAATACTGGGTTTATTTTAAAAATAAATTGTAAATTGTGTACATCAGGGTGACTTTTAAGTGACTTTAGAAATAGATTGGGAGAAAAATTTCGAAGAATTACAAAAAGGGTTCACTGAAATTAGAGTAAGGACTTCTGATAACTCTGGAGGGGACACAGATCGATCTCAGCATATTATAGACGTTTATACTTATATATGATAACATTCATATAACCCATTTGAAATGGTAAATATGTATCAAGACATACGATGTGCCTGCTGAGCAATTCCACTTCAAAGACCTTGCCTTAAGGACAACTAGAGAAACAAACCAAAATCCACAGGCAAACTCCTTTCTTCTTGGGCTTGTGAGAAGTTTAAAACATGCTAATGAAGTGACATATACACTGTAGCTACCCTAGAAAACATGCCATTGTTTCAGGTACAGTAACTGGTGTGCCTGGTATCTAGATGTCCCTACAAAGACCCAGGCACATATAGGTGGGGCTTTTGGGAATTGGTTGGATCATAGGTTCCTGACTCTGAATTGTGGTGCGTGATACGGGGATTAAGGATGCGTGACTATGAAACTGGTTCAGCACAGGTTTGGGTGTGGATCGTGAGAGCCCCCACCCAAGGTGTGGGTGGAAGCCATCTTTAGGCTTGGAGCCTCGATAGAATACACAGGTTCAGGAGGAAGGGAGACTGCTGCTGGGGCTGTGGACTGAGTTGCCTCATGATGGCCTTCGGCCAGGCTGCCCTGCCTTGGAGCTGCCTGACTATGGACGGAAATCGATGCATACTGTGATCCAAAATAAACCCCTTCTCCTATAACATGTAGATGTCAGGTATTTGGTCTCAGCAACCAGGAAATTAACTTCGACAGTAGCACAAGGAGGCCATGCACATTTTATGTCATACATCAACTGTAATTAAATATGGTGTCAAAAAGTATTTTGCCACTAAGCTTTCTCTCAAAGAAGGAAAATTGTTATCCATTAGTGATGCCTGATCCTGATAGCAGGATAAAGGAAGTGACAGAATGGCCAGCTTCTTTTCCTCTGGAATGTAGCTCTCTGTCACGATCAAGACAGGGAGCTCAGAAAAAAAGGAATTTAACAGAGAAAACTGGATGGACACATGTTGAAGAATCTGACAAAGCAAAGAAGGAAAATGGGACAGCCCAAGATTTCCAGTACGACCAGAAACTTTTCCCCATAGAACTGGACATAACTGGTGAGGTGCTATGCAGGTGAATTAGAAATCGATTGTAATACTCACAGAAGAGTTGGGGCCCCTGACAGGTCCAGAGCTAGCTTTTGGGTGTGAAATCTGCAGAGTCTCAGCGTTTCTGCATTCAGAGGGTCCCCAGACACACTTGTCTTAATATTGTGCTGTCACTGCCTTTAAATTTTTAATAATTTTGAAGGATAAAGCCTTCATTATTATTTTGCACTGGACCCAAGAGTTATGCAGCCCATCTTGCCAGAAACGACAACCAAAGTGTAGAAAGAGACAGAGAGAAATAGCCAGGGGTTCCATCTTTCCACCATTCATTCTCACATTTCTTCCCACTGGGCTACCTTAAATGCAAACTTTGGGAACAAGGAAAGGTAGTTTGCAGGGACTCACCTTGCAAAATGTGACAAAGCAGTGGCATTGCTGGGAGGAAGTCTGAGAGCTAAAAGAAGACGGCATACACATCTGAGGCAGGCATGCCTGTGCTACCGTGGGCACGTAGCAAAACACACCGTGGATTTCAAATGTTGTAGGGCATGCAATAGTGTGTAAGACTGTTAACTAAGTATGAGTATACTTATATTCATTTTCAGGAGTCAAGAGGCACTTGTGCCAAGGTACTAAAAAACAGTAATATTTTAGCACTATTTGACCCTTCTTTAACATTTCAAATGCATACATAAATTTATCCATACTGTACTTTTAAGTAAATTTGAATATGTTTGTATATGACTTTTTATACATTGTGTACTTTGAAATAAAATAAGTTGTTATCTTTAGAACATACGAAGATTGCCTATACGAGCAATTGTTAGGTCTTATCATTTTGTCAGTGGGAAGGGCTGGAATAGAATTTTTGCTACTGGGCCGGTGAGATAGCTCAGTAGACTAAGTAAGAATCTGCTCAACCAAGTGCTGGGACCATGGTTTGATCCCTGGCATCAAATTCTGTGCCAGCCTGGCCCCCAGGGCAGGCTGAACCAGCCACAGAGTCCAGGGGTGGTGACAGATGCCTGTAAACCCAGATCTAGGGAGGCTGAAAATAGGAGGATCATTAGGAGTCTGAACTGCACAGTGAGACCCTGTGATAATGAAATAAATAAGAAAGAAAGAAAGGGAAAGAAAGAAAGAAAGAAAGAAAGAGAAAGAAAGAAAGAAAGAAAGAAAGAAAGAAAGAAAGAAAGAAAGAAAGAAAGAAAGAAAGAAAGAAAGAAAGAAAGAAAGAAAAGAAAAGAAAGTCTGGTACTAACTCATTCTTATTAAGTATGCAGAAAGAGTGTAGGAAGAGAATTAAGAAATTGAAGCTTAGAGTCGGGTATTATGAGGCCTTTGGTCTGAAAAGTTGTTTCAGTAACTTAGTGAGATGTAAAACTTGATTTTAAGTTGTGGAGAGAAACTATACGTAAAAAATAAACTCAAAATGAAGCTACATCTTCCAGTGAGGCAGGTAAAGGAAGCAGTACCATAATACCTTCACAGCGTGCCAGGGGCTCTCAGAAGGGCGGGTCCTCACCAGGCTCAGGCTTGGAGTCCCTCCTGTCATGGGCCTGGGGAGCTGGACTATTTGCTCTGTAGAATGTGGCTCCTGCTATTGACGCTTTCTCCTGTAGGTCTGCTAAAGATGGCAGCTGCTGAGGGCGTTGCAAATGTGACTGCTGTCACATCACAGCCTTGGTGCCCCTTCCCGCACCCTTTCCTTTTTGAGGCAGATTGTAGTTCACTTTGTTCACTTGACTTCAGGATGTCCGCAAAGATTTTGACCTATCTATGGGCATGGAGGAAAGTAAAGCAGGACTTGGTGTTTTAAAAAGCATTTTATCAAAGCCGGGTGTGGTGGCTCACGCTTGTAATCCCAGCACTCGGGAGGCTGAGGCAGGAGGATCGGTGCGAGTTCGAGACCAGCCTGGGCTACAAAAGTGAGCTCAAGGCCAACCTGAACTGCATAGTGAGACCCTGTCTCAAAAAAAGACAAATAAATAAATAAATAAATAAATAAATAAATAAAAGCATTTTATCAGTACCATAAACAGGTACGATTTACATATAATTGGTTATTTTTAAGAAGACAGGTTATAAATACTTTTCTCCTGAAAAAAATGACTATTTTAAGAGTTAACTTAGGCAAAAAGCTACTCATTAATGAAATTGTTTATCAACAACCTAAATTTGAAGTTAAACATTGAGTTTTTTGAAGTGCCGGCATTTTCATATAGATAAATGAACATGTCACTTTTAATAACACCTTGAAAACCCATCTAAGAGCTGGGGAGATGGCTCCGAGGCACAAGTGCCTGCTGGGCAAGTGCAAGGTCGTGAGTTTGAACCCCGGTCCCACAAAAAAAAAAAAAAAAAAAAGAAAACCCATCCCATCTAAGAGATAATCACACCTTTCTGCTTTCTGTCATTTCTTTAAATAAATGCCCAGAGATATGTTGCCATGAAGGAGAAAAAAAAATTATACTCGGTAAGTATTTTGGTTTATGTCAAAGAGTTTTCTTTTTCTCTTAACAAAGAAGCTGAAAACCTAGGGAGTCCAACTCTCCGTAGTTCCCTTCCCTATGTATTAATCTGACAAATGGAAACTTCTGCAATTTGGCAAAGAAATCCTTCAGAACTCGGGATTAGACATCACAGAGCTACCTTGCTTAATTTTACATTTGGCTCCAGAAATACAACCCTAATCTATGTGTACTCATATTTCGCATAGAGAATCATTAACCCTGCTCTCCTGCTTTTTTGCTAACGTGCATATAAGGCCCACTGGGCATTGGCCAGCCTCTTCTTTTTAATCATGAGGCATCGCGCACAGCCCTGCCTTTCTCTGCGACGAGCTCTGTTTCTCTACCCTTATCGCCTACCTGCAGTCTGCTCGGCTGCCAGAGGCAGGAGACTGCGAGACAAAGAGCCCTAAATGTGACACTTTCCTTGAAAGATATCAGCAAAATTTTATATTATTACCTTGATTGAGAGGAGAAAAGGAAGATTCCTGGAAAGGTGTCAGATTATCTTCTTTTGTCAGGGGTTAAATGGATAATTAATTTGCATCTTTGCTTTTCTACAGCCATCTTACACCTGTCTGATGGAATAAATTAGAAACCATTAAAAAAAAAAAAAAAAAAAAAAAAAACCTATCAGTTTTCTTGTTTGAATTTTGTTGAATAAAATATTTGAAAATGTCGTTCTTTTCAAAGTATTGCAAAATAATAAACACCAGGTCTTCGTTTGCATCTTATTGGAATCTGTGAAGGCCTGCTTGTTTCCCCAAGGTAATCGGTGAATAAAGGCTCTCGGTGATGAAGGTGTTCACTGTACACAGATGGCGTGTGAGGCAGAGAAGTGGGTGGGAGGGGCCTCTCGGCAGGAGCAGGAGAGGCCCTGGGCAGTAGAGGGTTCTAAGAGGGGCCGTCTCAGGCAACAGCTTCTGAGTCTTAAGCTGCTGCCTGAAATACAGGATGGAAGACAGCAGACAGACATAACAGGGGAGGAGAACACTCAGAGTAGACGGCTGAGTGTGAAATCAAAACCCCAAGAGTGCTGTGGAGGGCAGGTAGGAAGGCAGGGAGCCCATGAGGAGAACTCCAGAGGTGCAAGAAAGCGGGGAAAAGCCTTGGCCACAGCCAGGAATTTGACTGAGAAGGCCGAAAAAGGCAAGAGAAGAGAAGAGAAGAGAAGAGAAGAGAAGAGAAGAGAAGAGAAGAGAAGAGAAGAGAAGAGAAGAGAAGAGAAGAGAAGAGAAGAGAAGAGAAGCCGTGGATTTGGGGGATCAGGGTGATCAGTTTGATGTAGTCCAACAGGAAAGGAGGAAGGAAGATAACAAAAAAATTTAAAAGATGGTTTTCTCATGAAGGCATTCATAAATTTAGGGACTACAGCAAGATGAAGGAGTTAATACATGAAGTTTGAAAAACGAAACTGGAGTATTAATGAACAGGTTAGTGGAGAGTGCGGACAGAACTATACATGAGCAATTGGGTCTCCGGGAAGAGGCTGGGATGAGGGTGCAAGATGTGGAATTATTGCAATGAAGACATTAGTTGGGAATGTAGAAGGGACATAAATCTCCAAGATACCCTGTTCCTTAATTGAATGCAATACTTACATTTAGAGACTGGAAGAAAGATAGAGTGTAAGTATCGATCCCCACACCCCAATAAAAAGAAAATACATTGCTCCAGAATCTAAGGGACCTTCTAGGGGTGAGGCTGTGTGTAAGCCCCTGTGGTCTAAATGGGAGGTTAAAATGCTGAATTCCTACGTAGAAAAACTCATGTTTCAGAAGCTCCACAGTGTAAATGAATGGGGTAGTCAGCAGGTGAAAGGAGAATTAAGTTTGAGGGGAAACGTTGTTGAAGGAGGCCTCCTGGCCAAGGAGAACGCCATAAATATGACCCCCGTGAAGGTGGAAGGGAGGATTTCGGGCCGCAGCAAGCAGCCAGTCGGGCTCTGGAATGTGCTTAGCAAAGCCTGTGGCTTCGCTGGTACAGAGGAGGGGCCTGAGCCCATCTCAGTCCCTTGCAAGGAAGCCCAGTAGAGCCCAGAAAACAAAGCACTGCGGCCTGATTTGATCTCTGCAATATAAAGAAACCAAGGGGAGCCGTCACCTTGAAAAGCTCAGAACAAGACACTGATGTCTGAACAAGGAAATTCTAGGTCCTGAGACACCAACAGGATGGGGAGGGGTGGAGGTACCCCCCTCCCCGCACATGAAGAGGCTTGCTTAGAAGAAAGCCACCGGGGAAGACCTTATCGCTCCAGTGTGTTGAGGAGAGGCAGGCTGAGCAGTGAGGCTCACACTCGCGCTGAGGGGGAGAGGGAAAAAGATGAAAAACAGGGTTTCTCCTCAGTGCGGAGGGCCGGCTGAGATTAGAGAGCTCTGGCTTGTAGTGCATCCATTTATATATAAAAATTACACCACGTACATGAGTACCGGCGCTGTAGCCAAGAGCTAACGCACATAAGCAATATTTTGTCTTCAGTAATGGAACTTAAAATTTTTTTAGTAAACTCCAACAGTCAGATGCAATTTTAAATTGACCTCTTTCCCGACGCTGCGGCATTTAGTGGATGCGGCCGCGTTGCTTTTTACGCACTCAGCATTTCTCGCTAGTTTTTAAAAACCAAAAAGAATTGATTTGTTTTTCCCCAGCAACTCTGAAATCGCCCCATTCGTGAAGTTGTATTTAGGAGAAAAAGAAGGAAAAAAAAGAGGGGGGGAGAGAGAGAAAGAGAGAGAGCGAAAGAGAGAGAGAGAGAGAGTTTTATCTTGGACATGCTTCTATCTTTGGCAAGAAAAATAACCTTTTAGAGAGGCATGCTTGGATGCTTTGAGTAGAAGGTGACGGACACTGGTTTTGGGAGCTGCTCACTTTGAACCAGTGGGGACACGTTGGCCGGTGGCCCTGGAAAGCACCTTCATTTGTCCTGCTTCCGTGACAGCTGTCAAACACCTACCTACCTCTGAGCCTCGGCCCTCCTGTTGGACTTGGCTGGCCTCATGTTGGAGAGTAGCAGAAACAAAGAAGCAGACAAGCAGATGGCGATCTGAAAAGCCATTTGTCCTGGGGGGAAAAAGTTACAAAAAACAGATTCTGTTCTCACCTAAATTAATCAACTAGAAATCCATGACCTAAGACATATGAACGGTTTTATTTGAGAGAATGCTTTCCATTTCCACATCCCTGCTCATAGAGTGCTTAACAAGCATTTATCAGTGAACCTTCATGGCAGAGCCCAAGTGACAAGCATTCTTTCGTACTGATGGCCCATTAGGGAAGGACCATTGGCTCCCAGGACTAAGATATTTGTCTCCAGATCACTGGTATTAAACCCTGAGTCTCCGGCTGAAGCAGTCTTGGGAGTCGGTAGTAAGGCTAATGCCTTTGGTTCCAGTCCCAGGAACACATCTGATCTTCAGTCCTGCTCTTTTAGTCTTTATAACACCAGCAGCCACGATTTGTATTACTGGGCTCCAGCGCTGACCCCATTACCCTCTGCCCATTCCACAGATCTTCCTGGCATTGTGTGGGAGGAGATATTATTCTAGATTTGAGGAGAGGCCCTGAAACCAACACCAGCATTAAATCACAAAGCACAACAGTGGCAATAGGGAGAGAGCCAGACATCCCACCAAATTGGAACCGGAACTCGAAGCAGATAGCAGCGTTTCTTCTCTCTTTTCTTTACTGCACTTCCAGGCATGATGTTTTCCAAACTCAGTCTTAAGGGGCTCACTTTCTAAATAAGACTTATTTCCTATTTGGTTCCTATTGTTATCATCATTATGATACAAAAAGATGTTCCCCTGGTGTGCAATACCTAATACCATAGAGGGGATGACTCATTTGATTTTCAACCTCCATGTGGGTATGGGAATGTAAGTGGCATTCCGGTAGGATTCCAATGTATTGCGCATGCATATGCATACGTCCAGATAACGGCCGCGGTTGTGTCATCATTAACTTGTTGCCCTTCACCCATCGTGCTTTGCATAAGAAAATACTTTTGGCTGTCGTCCACGAGATATGAGTCATGTTCTAGAAAGTGACAAACACAGGCAGACATCGGTCTTCTCAGCCCGCTGTGCTCTAGGGATGCATCTCGACTCCCATCTTATCTATGCCAAAGGCCAATCCCAGGCCTCCTCCTCTGTCTGCACAATGGACAGGAGGAACATAGCACTGCCTTTTCTGACTCCCAGTGAGTAATTCCTCTTGCAGCTTACTGAGAACTGTTTAGCTATACAAAAATAATACTTAAAATGTCTCAAAGCATAGAAAGTGGGAAGAGCCATTAGGATATATATGTATTAGGAAGCGTATGTAACCAATACCACTTCAGTCCCACTTAGTGATGCAGTCTAATGTTTCTTTACTAATTCTTACTGATTGCCGTGTGACCACAGATGGTATAGACCCCCAAAATGAAACCTGACCTTTTCTGATATTAATATAGTCCAGATGTTTTTAAAAATCTGCTTGACAATTTCCTATGATCACTCATTTGGTGACTAAACAAAAAATTAGTTTCACTGGAAATAGAGGAGATCTATTTAATTTCACTGAAGCTGGGTAGAAGAGCAGGAATGTTGCTGACTATGAAGAGAGAGCCCCCTTAGGGGGACTTAGAACATGAGTGCACACTCTCTCTAGTGTCTCTATTATCTTGCTAACATCTCACAGGTTAGCAAGAAGTAGCACGCTCCCTTGCTCCAGAGCCCATGCATTCGACCAGCATTTCATCATCTAGTCTTTACGTACTCTCTCTCCCCTCTATCAAGGAGTGATTATTAGGAAGAAGAATTCTTTGTGCTTTCAAAAGTTGCAGTATCTGAGGAAGGGAAAAGTGGGTTTCTGATGGTGTTCAAACCTACAGAGTGGGATATGGTGCAAACATAGCCATGCTTGGAGACAGATGGCCTGGGCTGAGCTCACGTGTTGGCATACAGTGACTGATTGCATAAGGCAAGCTTTCAGGCTCTTAGCACAGTGTCTTCCCCAGTAGCCACAGGTGATAAACTCCAGGTCAAATGAGTCATTTCAAGGATCCCATGAAATAATTTTATGTGCCTCTATAAATATTAGGTGCCTTTTATTGTCCCAGAAATCACCCAGTGTTGGGCTGGCCAAATAGCTCAGTGGATTAAAACACCTGCAAGCAGGCACCGAGGCTGGAGGTTCCCTGGCCTGCTGTGCCTGCCCCACCCCAGGGGCATGCTGAGATGGCTCTTGAGACCAGGTGTGGTGGTGCACTCCTGCAATCCCACCTCTTGGGAGGCTGTAAACATGTGGATCACTACAAGCCCAATGTAATAGTGAGACCCTGGATGTGCTTTAGACCCTTCCCTAAAATACAAAAAAAAAAAAAGGAAAGGAAGGAAGGAAGAAAAGAAGAAAGAAAGAAAGAAAGAGAGAGAGAGAGAGAGAGAGAAAGAAGGAAGGAAGGAAGGAAGGAAGGAAGGAAGGAAGGAAGGAAGGAAGGAAGGAAGGAAAGAAAGATTGCTCCACTGTCAATGCCATGCTTTCCAAGAAGCTCTTTCTTAACTGGACATTACAGTATGAAGAATGAGCCCGTTGCACCATCCTAAGATACTCTTGGGAGCACTTAACTTACAGGAGTTTGTATTACCTCCCTGTATGATTATAAAGGCTGCATGGCGTAAGACAAAAGAAAGTACATCAAGAAACATTCAACAGAAACTCTTTCAGCTATGCATTTAGTACAGGGTTATAGGGTCTCACTACACAGGTCGGACTTGCCGTGATCCTCCTGTTTTCAGCCTCCTAAAGGCTGAGATTATGGGTAACACCCGCACTTCTAGTCTCATTTGCCATCTCAACTTGCCCTATGGGCAGGGCTGGGGATCAAATGCTGGTCCCTGTGCTTTCCTAAGCAGGTACTGTAACCTGCTGAGCTATCTGGCAGAGTCTGAGGCAGAAATTCTTGACCTGACTCTATCCTTCTTACACTATTTAAATTTTCTTGTCTTATAGAAAATATAGCACTCTACATTTTGAGGGTGCAACAAGATTTTTTAACATGTAAATGATTTTTAAACTTGGCATATTACATGAATGCAAATTATTGTTATCAATTCTGTTATGGTACTAAAAGCTATGCTCTCTTGTACAAAATACATTAATATGCTAATGATCATTCTCATTAATAGCTTATTGAATAAAGTAACATATGTCTCATTAATAAACTCATTCTATTTTTCTTTACTTTCTAGTCACAAGTGCACATGAGCTAAATTGTCTGTAAGCCTTTTGTCTTGTTTTTGAGTCAGGGTCTCACTTTGTAACCCATGCTGGCCACAAACTTACAGAAATCTTCCTGCCTCAGCCTCCTGAGAGCTGGGATTACAGGAGTGTACCACCACCCCTGGCTGAGCCTTTTGTTTTGAAGGAAAGATCCCTAACATGGCCCCCTAGATAGCTCAGTGGATTAGAGCACCTGCTTAGGCAGGTGCAGTGGCTATGATTTGATGCCCAGCCTCCCATGCCAGCCCTGCCCTCAGGGCATGCTGGGATGGTGACTGAGACGGGACACAGTGGCACACGCCTGTAGCCCCCGCTTTGGGAGACTGAATATAGGTGGACCACTACGAGGCCAATCTGTGCAGTAAGACCTTGTAAACCCTGTATTAAAACATAAGCAAGCAAGCAAGAAAAATCCATGACATGAAAAGACCTGACAGCCACAGATGGGAAGGTCAACTTCCTATTCTTGGCCAAAAAAAAGGTGAGTTATTTTTCCTAAAAAATACCCAGAGTGTCTATGAGGAATTCGCTTACATTTTTGCCTAGCCCTTGCAGTGTAGCCGGCAGAACATATCTGAACATGCTTGATTAAAAATGAAAAACTATGAGTCGGGGAGATAGCTCAGTGGAATAAGCGCTTGCCTGGCAAGTGCAGGGTCCTGAATGCAATCCCTGGTACCACAAAAAAAAAATAAATAAATAAATAAAGTAAAAATGGAAAACAGTGCAGAAGCAAATTCTTAAGGCCCACGTCAGCTAGGAGAAGCTAAAGCCCCTGTTCAAAGTCATGGAGACAGCACTATTATAGCAGAGTGACAACCAGCTTTCCTGCAGGAGTAGCTGCCCACTCCTGAAGCATTTCAGAAGCCAGCTCAATGCACATAATGCCAACATGTTCCTTATAAAATAATGAAAGCCATGTGATACCAAAATATAAATTTCTTTACTAGCAAAGCCATCTTTCACAGCTAGAAAGTAGGCCATTTTTATTTTTTGAAAAATTGGCAGCAAAACCATACAGAATATCTCATTTCAGCTGATTTTCTTCTTTAAAACCCAGCATCCTCTCATCAAAACGAAATGCGAGGAAGGATTTGGAAGCCATGCTTATTTATGCAATAGACACTTAGTCAAGGAAACAGGTCCCAAAGAAATTAGCATGTCTTGAAGGATGTTATTCCTGAAATGTCAGTCAGTCATTACAGTATTTGCTTCTCTGGTGATATTCGCAAAATGGATTGTTGTCCCTGGATTTTTAATATCAATTTAGTCATGCAAAATACTGACAGTGATGTATGATGATGACAGCTTTAAAAAATATGCCCTGGATTTCTATACTACATAAACAGAATACAACTGCGTCTCTCTCACCTGTATCACGATCATTCCCAATGAAGATGATATCACCTCCATCTGCCAAGAGAAGGTCAAAAGATATACAGAAAATAAATCATGGCCAACATGGAATTGGCTAAAGGTTAAGGAACTAAAGGACAAACATGTACTGGACCACACTAATCATCCCTCACTCAGTAATATTTTGAGCAATGTTACTTCTGGACTGAAAAAGAGCTGGCTTAGATAGCTACCTGTATCCTGCAATGTGGAGTGGATCAGCCAGTGGAATATATAACTGAGATGGATGTTATCAACCTTGAGCTCTCCGGGAGCTTTCATTATGTTTCATAGCATCTCAAGACCATCTACACCCCTGGTTGTTGGCACTAGAGAAGACTGATAAATAAATGAGTCCACTCTAGAAATTTCCTTCTAGTGACACTCCAGGGATTTCTAGATAACTTACTCATAATCTAATGTTTGGCACTAGGACAAGAATTATCCCATAAACAGTGGATGTAGATTATGATCAGGGCTGTGACTGGGCTGTGTCAGGTCCTCCCAGAACCTATTAGACAATCGCAACAGCCTACAGACCCTAGCCCATAGGCAGCCATCAGAATAACCAATTAAGTGAGCTCTATTTGAATGTTCATGGTCAAAAGAGACCCCAGGAATTATAGTCAGAGGGTGGTAGTACATGAACACAGTGGAGTTCTTGCTTTGATCAAAAAAGACAAAAGCTAGTCAAGCATAGTGGCCTATGACTATAATCCAAGAACTCTGGGAGGCTGAGGGCCTCAGCTGTTAAAAAACAAGTTCAGCCTCAGCCTGGTAATTTAGTACCTTTAGAGAGGTTTTGTGATGAGATAAAAACTAAAAAGATCCCTGGATATAGCCCAGTGCATGCAGTGCACAGGCCTTGGATTTGATCCCAAGTGCAACAACAAAAATGACAAAAACTGAAGTCAAAATGTTCTTTCTATTGCATTCTATGCTTCTTTTTGACAGGATCAATATTCATAAAACCAATATATCCCAAAGGAAAGCTCCACAGAATAAAAGCTTACTGCAAATAATAGTTAAGAATTTCACCAACTCCAATCTTGGCCCATAACTTATGATAGCCCTAAGGACACACAACCTAAAGGATAAGTGATGTTTAGTCCACCTTGCATTAAACTGTAAACTAACGGAAGCTAAGAGGCTGTCTCTTCATCTGCATACCACGTTCAGGACTTCTTATTGCTTGACATGTGTTATCAACTAGATGTAAAATGTCATCCAAAATTTCCTGTGTCAGAGATGAGATGCTCTAGGCAATGGAATATTAGCAGGCCTACACTCAAGTACAGATTAATCCATTGATGAACTTATAGCTGAAAGTGCTAGAGTTCAGTCTCTGTTGGAAGAATTAAGCAATGGTCTTTGGAGGATCTCTCTCTCTCTCTCTCTCTCTCTCTCTCTCTCTCTCTCTCTCCATCTCTCTCTCTCCTTTACCTCCCTCCCTCTCTCCCTCCCTCCCTCCTCACAATCTGAATGTATCCCAACTCGCTCAGCCTCCTAGCTACCATGCATTGAGCAGCCTTCCTCCACCATGTCCTATCATCATGTCATGGTGACCAGGGACTGAACCCTCTGAAACTGTAAACCAAACAAAACTCTTTTCTACTAAACAGAGTGCATCAGATATTCTGTACTGGTGGTGAGAAACATGACAATTATAGCCCATGAGATGTATTCAATATCCATTTGTTAACTTGTATCTTTCTCTGTTTGTACACATTCCCAATACAGTACCGAGGGCGTGGCAGTTGCAGTGTAAATATATGCTAAATAATTAACATTTGTAATTGAACCCAAGCCATCTTCCTTTAGTCCATTCAAATAATTCCTGTTAATCAAATCTGGTAGGCTTGCTAAATTTCACGTATTTCCATGAGGCCAATCTCCACCGACCCTGTCCACAAGCATGTCACATAAAATTCTCATTCCTGCAGAGAGGCTAATTTTTCTCCATTTATTCACTTAAAATATTAATGTAGGAAGGTGCTTGCTTGTTTAAGACATGTAACACAGCAGTTTCTGACATAAAAGGAGAAAGTGCTTTCTTCATACCCCAGCCTATTCTAACTATTTTTTTATGTTCAAAAAGTGAACAGACAAAACAGTATGGTTTAGAATAGATCTTAAATACTCTGGAATCTCTGAAACCATGATCCAAAATAAATCTGTCCTTCTTTTAAGTTAGTTCTCTCAGGTATTTTATTACAGACATGAAAAGCTGTATAACACAGAATATAATTCTACTCAGGCATAACTCAATGATAAATTGCCTATCACGAAAGACACACTTTTTAAGGAAAAGAAGAAACAGGGAGGTGTTATATTCTCATTTCTTAAAATCTCAGCCAAAAATAAAGACAATAGAAACTGTGTTGGACAGTCACATGCTCGTAGCTGTCAATGTTGACAAGCATTTTAATTAATGTGCAGCACAGTCAACAACTCCATGGCCTGTGTTAATTATCCAAAGTCCCACAGTCTTGAAGGGCCAACAAGAGTCTGAAATGGCCCATGGTTTGCAGCACGGCCCCTTCCTCTTGAAATTCCTACCATCTCTGCTAGTCACACTGGTTTTGCAAGTCCTGTAAGCATGGAATAATTGTGTTGGGAGCTCCTTCTCTGCTTGGCCAGCACAGCCTTTACAGCACCCATGCCTAACTAAGGCAACAACGTGGCATCGTCTCCAAGGACCCAGGGCCTTCCAACCTCTGTTAAGTGCAATAAGAGAAGCACAAATGCATCCATGTCCTTCCTCTGCAATGGCTGGTGACATTTGCTCTTATACTTGGGGTTTCTCCACTGTCATCATCAAGTCTGGGCAAAATCACCTAAGCAGATAGAGGGTCCTTGAGGTTGTCTTGGAGCAGGACTCAGGTTTTGGTTCTGATTCTTGAGATCTAGGAGTGGTTCAGAGAGTTGCCTGCTATGGTTCTCTCAAACTGTTTGAAACAGCCGCCCCCTTCCTGTCTGGGTTCATGATTATTGAGTTAAGTTGCAGGTTAACTAGTGCTCAATCAAATCATCTTTGGTTTTTTTCATGTTTTGTTATGAGCTTGAAAATAATATTTCCTAGTTTTTGGTTTTGAGGGGGCTCACAGGTTTTGTGGTTTGCAGGTATAGTTATGTGACAAATACTTTTATTAAACAAGGACTGTGTCTCGTTTACTCTTCTCTTGTTGCTGGGGCAAAGTGCCCAACCCCCAAGATTAAGGAAGGAAAGGTTTATTTAGCTCACAGTTAGTGGTGGTTTCACTTCATACTCAAGTGGCTATAAGAGAGCATGGCACATGGGAGAGGGCAGCAATTCATGGCAGCAGAAAACAGCAAAGAGCGAAGCAGAGGGGCAGCAGCTATGGCTGCTAGATGATCCCTGTCCCCTCTTTACATTTGTATGCAGATTATCTGCCCAGGGTGAGTGTAGCACTCACACCCATAATCCCAATTTTGGAACGATTAATTACAAACTCTAGAAACTGCTCCATGACTGCTTGAGGCTTCGGGAGGACACCTAGACATAAAGCATAGCAGACCATGGCTTTTATATGTTTGCACAGTGCTGACCACACTGCTTATTAACTGGGTGCCCATAATCAAGCAAATTCTAAAACATATGAATTCTCTATTACTCAACAGTACCTTCTTAAGATTTCCAAGTATAACAGACAGAGTATCTGCAGATGATCTACTATATGTAAGTTTATCTCTGAAATATCAACATTTCAGGGTCTACTAACAATACCTGCCAAGTTAGATGGGGTAGGGTAGGATAGTGGAGCAAGTTATGCATTATCCTAATAGATTAAGAAAATATAATCCCATTTGGATCATTTTCTGGGCCTCTATCCAAACCATGAGATAGCTCTGCTAATCATTAAAATGTACTGGGAGAGGGTGGGTTGGTTTTATATATATATATATATATATATATATATATATATATATATATATATGTATATGACTATATTGCATTTCTAAAGGGCACTGCATTCATTTCTTTATGAGTGTAATCTAATAAGGAAAATAATTGATTCATAGGAGAGTTGTTCTATAAACAGACTTGCTATTGTTTTAGACTGGAATAACAATCTTCATGGATTTTTTCATTTATGTAAAAATGAGAAATAGTTCACTGATGAACTATTTTCAGGAAATACTTTCAGATATTTCTAATTGCTTCTCTACCATTTCAGTGAATTTTGGTCCTCTGGAAGTTAAGGTTGTTGACATGGTATCACGAAAACAAAGACAATTAAGAGCACCTAAGTTTGCGAACGACTAAAAATGCAACACAAAGTCAAATTTTTTAGCCATTTCCTGGGCGAAGAAAAGACAAATGGTTAACATAATATTACTTTATGTGTTTCCATTAAACAATAATAACAATTTGGAAATAATTCACTAGGATGCCCATTAAGTCACTGTATTATTTTCCTTTTCTATTTATATGTCAGTTCCTTGGATACATGACAGTGGGTTTATTGGTTGCTACCAATGTGACATAGAGATTTACCTAATTAAATTCATGATCAGAAAATCCAGACCTTTAGGCATAATAATATTTAATAAATACTTTTTGGCTGTTGTTTTGATTTCTAGCTGTCCTCTTTATTCTTTATGAGAGCTTGTTACGTGTAGCAAGTGTTGGTCTCTACCTACTTACTAGCTTTTCTAAATTGTGCCAACATCAGGCCGACCATCCAATTATGTAGTTCAAATGTGTTTGCAAATTCATTATCGCAAATGCATGGCTATCATTTTAAGATGCAGATAAAATTACTTTACTGTATCATTTTGTGAAAGGAGAAAAGCTGTCTTCTGCTTAAATATGTTTGTAAAAGGCAAATTCTGACCTAATTTGATTTTCCAAGACTGGAGAGGGCTTCCAGGCAGAAAAAGATAATAGATACACTTAGCCAATATAGCCAGTCCTGTGTTGTCTGCATTGCTTTTATTTAATCTTCAAAAGCCTAATGAAATAAATATTATCCCTGTTTCATGAGTGTCAAAAAAAAAAAAAAAAATGAGGTTCTGAACACGAAGAAAATATCTCCAAAGCCATGCAGCTAACCTACATGGAAAATTCAGGGCTTTCAGACACTGAGCAGTGCGGAAGCTGGGCTACGAAGCTGCTATCTCTGAAATGAGGACTTGACTGAGACCCCGCCCAGTAAAGTGGCCGCAGCTAAAGCACCTTATCTCCCGCAGAGAACAGTGAGTACAGAGGGGGATTTTGTGCTTTGCACTTTATTTCCTATTTTCTGCTTATTTCTGCATCTTGGGTAATAGGCTATGGACTTACATTTCTTCATCCATCCCAACTGTGCAGCACAAGCACAGTTTGTCTCTCTTTTCAGAGAGAAAAAGAGACAGACAGAGAGAGAGAGAGAGAGAGAGAGAGAGAGGCAGAGGGACAGAGAGGAGTGTGCGACATAGTTAGATACCTTCTGATTTCAAGTGAGCGCAGGAAGAGTAGCCCTCAGAATTTTAGCTAGGCCAGCACCCTTTCATCGTGGGTCACTGCTGTCCTGCGGGCCCTTGCCAGGTTCTGTGGTTGTGTGTTCGACCACAGCATAGCAAAGGCGTCTGCCTTTGTGGCTTGACAGTGCATGGCAGAGTTAGCTACAAGGATGGGGTAGGGGTGGAGCACAGATAGTGTTTCCCCAGAACTTGTCTCTTTTGTTTATGCTGTTTTACTGTCTACCTTAGAACTTTCTAGAACTGACAGCTTAGCTTCAGACGTGCAAGAGCCCATCTGTTGTCCACCCACCTGTAATTGACCCCGATAAATTCACTTGCCATGTCGGACTTGTCTGAGTTGGTCTTTCATGGTTGGCACCCTCTCAATTCAGACAAGATGCATCTTTTCCATCTCCTGAGAGTTTTACAGAACAGTGACATCTAACATAAAGTAAATTATAAATAAGAAAAGAACTTAAAAACAGAGGGGTAGACCTGGTTTCAGGCCATAAATGGGCCCCAGAAAGCACTGCCCCGTCATGAGCACGTTAGTCACCTGCAGCCTGAGATTCACAGAGGTTTAGCCCAGCAGCCCCAGCAGCCGACTGCACACTCCTGCTAGGTCACTCTGGATGCGGATGCTTTCTCAGTTTGAGTCACGTTCCTATCTGTCTTTGAACTGAATACTCTGGCTAGGAAGAAGTTCCAATTAGCCGTGTTCCTGGAATGAGGGCTTTCACTTCTGAGCTCCTCTTCAAAGTCAGTTCCAAATACAAGGAGCAACTCTCCAAAGAAAGGAGTATGGAGAAAAAGGAAAACAAAAGAAAAAGAAAATGAAATTTTTTAAAAAAGAAACAAGACATGTACTGTTATCTCCCTGAAAATAACACTGAACCTAAAAGTAAGTACTGGAAGATATCATAGTGATGACTAGTGTCATGAGGAAGATTAAACCTCACTGTCCTCTTGCTTGGCAGCTACTCTAATGGCAGGAGAGGCAAGGCAATTGGAGCTGACATTTTTGATCTCTAGTCTCCAAGGCTGGTCATTTTCTGGTTATGTCTCATTTTCAGGGAATTGGCACTACTGCATGCGTTTAACTTGAAATCCAGGTTTTGAGGGAATTTATTCTAATATTCTAGCAAGTCATTTAACATGACTTAACATGACTCAATACACAGACAGGATATCTAAGGTCTAGAGAGGAAATAAGATTCCCCATGAGCACACCACTTGATAAGGTCAGAGCTACACACTGCGGTGCTCAGCCAGCTCTGACCCTCCTGAGCTGGAGAAGGTGCTTCCAGAGAAAATGAATATGACCCTCGCTTTTAGATAAGTCAACGCCATCAGCTCCTTCATAGAATTTCTTTGCTGTATTGTAGAAGAATAAGAATGGCCTCAAGGGAACTCAAATTGCTAGTTAAAAAGGAAAGCTGTTCTCCAAAAAGCCATTCCCTACAAATAACGTTCAATATGACACAAAGATAGCAGTAATAAAAAAGATGGTAACACGTGATTAGAATGTAGAGAACTTGGAACTTTCAACTACTGCTGATGAAAAATAAAATGGTGCATCGGCCTCAATGTGAATGTTTCTAGCACCATTATTCAAACAACTGAAAAGCAGAAGTGATCCAAACATCCACCAACGAGAGGACTAAACAAAATGCGGTATATCCACATAAAGGAATATTATTCAGCTAGCAAAACAATAAGCCCCAAGACATCTACAACATGGACCAAGCTTGAAAACAGTGAGCTGAGCGTAAGAGGTCAGGCACCCAGGGCCACATGTTATGTGATTCTGTTTGTAGTAAATACGTAGAAAATGTGAATGAAGAGGGACAGTGGTAGATTGCTGATCACCAAGGAGGGGAAAGAGGGAGAAAATAAGAGGCATAGAGTTGCCTTTAGAAATGACAGAAATGTTCTGGGATTAGATGGTATTTACATACTTTTATGAATATGATAAGATGACTGAATAGCACACTAAACAAATCCATATAAGTGTATAAGTAAGTAATAGGTAGGTAGGTAGGCAGGTAGGTGATGCAGAGCCAGGCTCTCCACTTGTAATACTCACTGCAGGCCCGCCATGTTCCAAGTTTTGCATTACCTGTAGAGGTGCAGACAACAACCACCTGTGGGCCTTGTGTTCATGGGCTACACAATCTAAAAAGGGAGGGAATGTGTTCTGAGAAACCAAAGAAGGTGACAGAAAGAAAAGGAGCCACCTTGGCTACAGCTTAGGAGAGTTTCCTTTAGAAACCCACTAAAGTGTCAAGTACGGTGCAGTCTCTACTGCTTAATCTTCAAGCGAAGAAACCCAATGAAGCTCCCATTATAAGGCGCATGACAGGAAACTGAGACCCAGCTCCTCAGGAGCTGCTGGGATGTGGTTTTCACCTCACAGGACTATCCCACTATGGAACAGCGATGCACAGCCTTAGTGGGCATTGCAGACGCCAGGATCTGGAAATTCCTCTTCTTCCTACAAAAACCCCACAAGGATTTATAGCAGAAAATGTTCAACATGCACAGGAACCATCCACAACTGTGGTAAGAAAACACGCACCTTGGCCAAGTGAGGGCTGTTACAGAAGACCTCCAGCAAGCCTGAGCACACGATCTCTTGCACTAGTGAGTCCAGCCAGCAGAAAGCCCAGGTGTTCATTCCAGGGATTCCTGTCTGTGTGCTGGCAGCAGGGTAAACTGGCAGAGCTGACAGGAAGCTGCACTTACCCACGTCCTTGCCCGGTGGACTCTATCTCTCTAAAGTGAATCAATGGGCATTGCCGTGTTGGCATTTAGACTAAATGCCCATCCACAGATAGATGTAGGTTGTAGCCCACGATCTTGCTTTCATGAAGAGGAGTGTGGATCATCTTCAGATTTTCTTGACAGTGGAAACCTCCCAGTGTCGAGATAGATTTGCACATTTTTGACATTCCTTTCAAAGATTCACAACACTTACAAGAATCAAGGGATAATCATATTTATTTGAAAATCTAGTGAATGAAACAAATCATTATATCTGGCCTTTGAAAATTTTAAGTCTGGACAAGGAAATAACTACAGACTGCTACACTAAGTTGGAAATTAAAAAAAAAAAAACTTAGGAGGCTGGAGAGATAGCTCAGTGGCACAAGTGCCTGCCTGGCAAGTGCAAGGTCATAAGTTCAAACCCCATTTCCCCCCTCCAAAAAAAAAATTATACAACAAAAAATGAGGAGTAAATCCCTATTTGAAGATGTTGGCTGATAAAAGCAGGGGTAAAAACTTCATAGCAAAAGAGGATTTCATGGATATATATTTAAGAACCTGGAGTTTATTCACCCATATTTTAAAATTCTGTGACAGTTTGATGACATGTAGAAATGGAACTCATTTTTTCACTTTAGGATGCAATTGCTTATTTCCTAGCTACAGTTTGCCTACACGAACAAGGAGTATTTGGCGTAATCGGAGGATCCAGCTGCAGAGCAGCGACAGGCAGCATTAGGAGTAATAAGCAGGGCCCGTGAGGTAGCTCAGTGGACTAAGGCCTTGCTTAGGTGAGTTCAGGGGACAGGGTCCGATGGCACTACATGCCGTGCCAACCCCACCCCCAGGCACACTGGGCCAGCGATGGAGTCCGGGCATGGTAGCACACACCTGTAATCCCAGCACCAGGCAGGCTTGAGAACATCTCACTCAATTTAAACAATAACAGTAGAACATTGCAGTGGTCACCTAGAAATTTTCTGGCATTAGATGGTGACATTTGCATACTTTGTTAATGATAAACTTATATGGTGATCAAAGTATCATAGTTTATATATATGACACAGAAATTTACTTGCTCACAGCATAGGAGCTGGCAAGTCCAAGACCAGGTTTCCAACAAGACCTGGTTTCTCGTGAGGTCTCTATTCCAGCTTCTTGCTGCTGCCTTTCCTCCCATCTGTGTGTGCACGGCAGGCTGGAGAGCCAGGGTGGTCTGGTATATCCTTCTCACCAGGAAATCAGTGGTCAGCATTCTTTGTCCCCATGACTGGATGAAGAAATTCCTAGCAAATAACAGCAGCATAATTCTGGCGGTACTTCTGAGGTATCCTCTGAAGTGATTGGCAAGGAGGACAGCAAACTGAAGGGTGAAAGCCCACCCTAAGTGTGGGAGACACTGTCTAGCAGGTAGAAGGAAAAAGGAAAAATCCTTAGCAGTATATTCTATTTTCTCTCATCTCCTTTCCTTCCTCTCTCTGTCTCTCTCTCTGTGTCTCTCTTTCCCTCTATCTCTCTGTCTCTGTCTTTTCTTCTCTCTCTGTCTCTGCCTGTCTCTTTCTGTTCCTCTCTCTCTGTCTCTCTCAGTCTCTGTCTCTGCCTTTGTCTCTCTCTATCTCTCTGTTTCGCTCTCTCTCCCTCTATTTCTGTCTCTCTGTCTCTGTCTCTCTTTCTATCTCTGTCTCTATCTCTGTATCTCTGACTTTCTCTCTATCTCTCACTGTCTCTATCTATCTACCTATCTATCTATCTATCTATCTACCTTTCCTCTCTCCCTATCTACTTCCTTCCCTCCCTCATTCCTGGCTGTTGATGATGTGGCCAGCTTTTGACCATGCCATTGCACCATGTTTCTGCCTTAAAGCAAACGAACCACAGACTAAAACCTCTGAAACCATGAGCCAAATCAAACTTTTCCTCTTTTAGTTTGACTGTCTCAGACATTTTTGTTATAGTCAAGAAAAACAGATGAAAATGGAAAATCAGAACCAGGAGTGGGGTCCTGGCTATGTCTACACATGACCATATGCCTGGAATTGGTTTGCAGAGGGAATATGGAAAGGTTTGGATATATGGGCTAGAGCAGCCCTAGAGGATTTTACCTAAAGTTTACCGGGTAATTCTGATGTGAGTTCAGAAGATCTCGATGCTGATGAGAATGTGAAAAGAAAAGACTCTGCTATGGAAGTTTCAGATGAAACGAGCATTCTATTAAGAACTGGTCTCAGGGCCAGTTTTTACCTTCAGACAAAGAACCTATCTACATTTTGTCCCTACCCTGAGACTTTGTGGGAGTCTGAGTTTCAATGTGGCAGGCTACTTAACTTGGCAGAGAAAATTTCATGTTGGCCTGTGTCATACTATGACACAAAAATTGCTAGCTTTTCCTCACTTTTCTTTACAATAGAATTAAGAACAAAAGTAGAGAGAAAAATGTTTAAAAACTTAGGGTGTGATTTAAAAAGAAGTACATGGAAGCTTGGGACCAAAGAATGTAAAGTTGCTGAGAAGAAGTCGCTTGCTTTGCACTCGAACTCTAGGAAGGATGTTGTGAGGATATCTCAGGAACCATCAAAACTCCAACCATCAGGGGCCCGGCAGGATGGCTCAGTGGTCTAAAGCACCTGGTTAGGAAAGCTTGGACGGCTGCAGGGACCGTGGTTGGATCCCCATCACCACATGCTGCACCAGTCCTGCCCTGAGGGCAGGCTGAGCCAGCCATAAAAATAAATAAATAAACAAAAGTTCTGAAACAAGAATAAAATAAAATAATTTTTAAAAAAACTCTCCAACCATCAAAGGCACAGGGATACAAAACTGTGAACTTTGTATTTAATAAGAGAGCCCCTGAGCACCCCTACCGCTTTCAGTGGGGCCCCGGACTCATTTCTCTGTGCTCAGCTATTTGAGCTCTTTGAAGCTAATGCAGCCATGAATGTTCGAACACCAGAAACTCACATCGTCCATGTTGTGTTGGTTTTGCAAGCATGCAGAAAACTAGAGTCATGGGGGTCTTGGAACTCCCACTAATAGCTCAAAGGAAGGCCTAGGAACTAGGCAATTGCTGTCACAGATGGCCAGGTATTTTTTCACAACAATGGAAAGCTAATAGGGCACTAATCCTATCAGACCAGGGTTCCAGCCCTAGGCACCATTTAACCTTCATTACTTCTTCAGAGGATTTGTCTCCAAATATAGCCACACTTCAGGTTACAGTTTCAACATATGACTCTTAAGGAGACACACACATTCAAGCTGTGGCATAGATTCTCAGCAAATCTTCCTTTCCTCATAACCTCTGACTCTGAAGTCATGTCTGTGCAATATTGCCTCCAGGAACTGTAAAACTTATCAGAAAAGAAGTAAAATAAACCACCCTGTTTGCTAGTTTGTTTTTTTGAGTAAAATTTAAATATAGTCTAGAATGACAACAGCCAAACAAATGCCCTAGGAAATAACTTATCCCCTATAGCAGTAAGTTCAGAAGTTAAAAGATGCCTTGATTTTTTTCTGAAAAATAATAGCTCATTGTTCAGAAATTTATAAGAAGGTGCTGCTGCTGTCTTTTGTCTGTCAGTATTACCTAGGATTATTAACTTATTAAAGAATCTCAAATGTTCTGCCTTCTTTAATATTATCATTAACAATAACCACACCATCACACCATCATCATTATTTTGCATTAGTATTACCATTTTGGAAACCGTATCTCCTGCAGTTTTACAATTTCCTTTCTAGTGAAGTAGAAATAAAAAGAGTTTGAACATATAAACCTCAAGCAAAATATAGACTACTACCTCTCTGAAGTACATCTTTCAATATCTTGCTTCCTTAGGACAAAGTACTAAATTTTAAATAAAAAAACAGTCAAAATGGTACTATGAAAGTAGCTCACAAAGAGATTAGTGAACAAAGACAAAAAGATATATGCTGTGCACACACTGAATATCATATGCGTGTTGTATGTTCTTTGAAGAACTGAGAACTCTAGGGCAGAGACACTTCCTGGGTATATTTATTCTGTATCTCACAGATAAATTGCTCTGAATGAAGCGGTGGCATTTCATACTCAGGATTAAAAGATATCCATATGTGGCCACGGAGACTGTCAGCAAGCGTCTCAGATATATTTTACTTTAATTTTGTTCTTAAGAATTAAAAGTAGGACCTGCCTGATAGCTTAGAGGATTAAAACACCTGGAATCAGGCACAGGAACCAGAAGTTTGATTGCCTGGCCTGCTGTACCGGCCCCGCCCCCGGGGCATGCTGAGACAGCAATTGAAGCTGGGCTTGGTGGCGTGTCCTATAATCCCAGTTCTTGGGAGGCTGTTAATAGGCAGATCACTAGGAGTCCAATCTAGTAGTGAGACCCTAAAATAAAATAAATAAACGAATAAATAAATAAAAAGTGATGGATACCTTGATGAGTGTTTAGTGACTTTTCTAATAGTGGAAGCTGGAAAAGAGAAAACATGGCTCAGCAGGCCAGGATATAGCTCAGCATCATAAACGCCTGCCTGGCAAGCACAAGGTTCAGAATTCCATCACCATTACAGAAAAAAAAAAAAAAGGAAAAGATGGCTCATCATGAATATGTAAATATTGACTGCATTAATAATGCTATGCTCTTTGGATTTTTTCCATCATTGATTGATTGATTGATTGATTGATTGATTTCGTACAAGGTCTCACTTTGCAGCTCAGACTCACAGTGATCCTCCTGTCTCAGCCTCCCCAGCACTGGGATTACAGGCTTGTGCCGCTATACCGGGCTTCGGTGGATGGCATGGAGAACATAGGTTCTGGGGCCAGCACGGCATGTGGTACTGGGGATGGGACCCAGATCCTTGCACTTGCCAGGCAGGTGCATAGATTGCTGAGTTATCTCCCAGGAGGCCCTGAACTATCTCCCAGATCAGGAGTATTTAAACAAATGCATTGCCATTGGAATACCTGTTGCAAGGTACTGGGCAAATAACAGGAGATGAGACAAAGGAAGTCTTGTATTTGAAACATGCCTGTGACCATTACTTCAGGCAGTTGTTCAAGTGTTTTAGCAACTAAAAACGTATCTGTAGATAAAATCATACCAAATCATTTCCACTGGCAATATTGGAGGGACTTTAGGTGGGTTGATATTTGTGAACCTCAGTTTTCTCAGCCACACGATGGAAAGGACACCAGCACAGCCTAAGAACTGTGAACACAGGACGAAAATGGCAATTGAAGACAGCACTCATAAATGACATACTCATGGAGTCTGCAACAAGTTTGCAGCCCCCTCTGGATATCAACTCCCTGTCGGTCTTTATTTCTTCCCAGTGACAAAACGTGAGGACGTTTATCATTAGTTCTCTTATCTGTGGACATAAGTTTCATAGCTGAGAGTTTTACTTTTCCTATTTCAGAAATCCACAGAAGACTGTGCTTGTAAATCAAGCAGCTGGTTATCATTCTCATCTGGAAAACCAAGCGAACAGGCAAGACTTCGATATGGCTTCACAGTCTGGACCAAGGATTAGTGTCTTGGCCAGGAGGAGCCCTATAGAGGCCTCATTCCATGCTGGCTGAGTGGACACAGCCAATTTACCCTCACTTGGGGGAAGCTAGAGAAGGAACACCAGAAGTGACATCTCAAGACGTTAAGAGAGATCCAGTCATGGGGTACTGACATGTACATCAAGCTCAGCCCCCTAAGCTGTAAGCCCTGCTATGGGTCACAACAGCACTGACAAAGAGACACCAACTTGAGGTTCACCTGCTTAGGGAGTGCAATTTCGAGTGTGCGCCAAGACCCTGGGATTTCTTGGCAACAGATCTCATCATCTAAGGCTTCTCTGCATAGTTTACTTACATTCTTGGGGATATAAAAATAAGAATGGCAGGATATGCAAGGCAAAGATTATGTGTGCATGCAGTAAATTTGCCCTAACCTCATGTTCTGGTTATGGCAATAAATAAGACAAAGATTTTCTGTTCTCATAGTCCACCTTTGGAGATAGTCAATAAATAACTATAAAAATATGTACTTGTAGAGCCAGGAAGGAGGATGTAGAGTAAGCCTGAGAGCAGAGGCTGATAATTTTCTTGAGGTGCTGGTTTTATTAAAGATAGTAGGCATGAGAATTTTAATGTACAAACCAAAGGATCTGTTATGTAATTCACGTATGAAACATCTCATAATGCTTTCAATTTTTAAAAAAGACCCCTTTGAAGACTTGGATATAGTGAGGGAACTGTAACGCCCTCTCACAGACTGCAGTTAAGATTCTTAAAGGGACAATATGCAATGTGTCAACTTTTTAAAAAAAAGAAAGGGGAAAAGAAAAAAAAAGTAATGTTGATTGAATGTGTTGATGTTTAATCGTTTGATCAATCTTACATACCTATATCTATGAATCTAAACTGATCTGATGATGAAAATATGTAATATAACCATTGTTAAATTTAAACAATAAAAATATTAAATCATTAAAAAAAATAAAATATTTTAAATAGAAACACACACACCAAAAAAAAAAAAAAAAAAAAAAAAAAAAAAAATTTAAAAAAAAAAAAAAAAAAAAAAAAAAAAAAAAAAAAAAAAAAAAAAAAAAGATTCTTAAAGGAAAACACTTTGCCCTGCAATTAATAGTGAAGTCACAGGAATTATTGGAAAACAGTGGCCGGGTACTTCTTTCATCTGCTTAAGCAAATGAAGCTAAATTGAAATGTCTACCATGCCGCTGGCTTCACACCACCAGCTTTGACTTTCCTTGCTTATATATCCACTTGTAAATCGCTGTTCCTCTATTGTTCTTTCTACATTCCAAAATTTTAACCAATATGTTATTTTAGAGGATTCTGCCTCCCCAAATCTGTATCAGATGATTTTTTAAATGCTATTTTACATTCCGTGGGAAATCCAAAAGTCTCCCTGGTAACATTTAGAATATCTTGAGGTTTCTATTATGCTTTAGTTGTCTTTGGCCAATTTCTAATGTCCATTAAATTTTCATTTTCTGCATTCTGTTCCTTCTGGATTACTTTCCTGGTGCCTGTCTTTACCACAGTCCCACACTCTCCGGGCAAACACTCCTACCAGCCTGTCCATATAATGCAAGTCTTGTAAACAAACACTGGGCAAGATGAGAGGTCATTAGGAGAAATCTTTAGCCGGCAAACAAAAATGAGGCATTGCTCTTCTCCATTTTTAACTAGACCTTGAATAACCATTGTCAGCTTGGGGTCCGGATGTTTGTAAATTGACTCAGTGCTTCCCGCTCGCCCTTCCTACGCTGCGGTATCTCCTCTGCTGCCCATCTCTCACTCTCCCACTGATTTCATTTACTTATGTAAAAAAAAAAAATGCTTAGTCTGTCTCCTCCTTACTTCGAATATATTCCTCAATGCCTTACCTCACTTTTCCAGGCAGTTTATCAAGGAATTTCCCCAAACAAATGTAATAATTTTCCTCAGGGAGGAAGAAATTAGCTGTAAAATGGTTTTGTCCTCACCCCACTATGTGAAGAAATACTAAAGATCTAAACTATTACACGTGAATTTCTGTGGCCGCTGCTCTATAGCTTCATAATTTTCTTCTCAAATAGAAAGTTATCATGGGTCTCACGATCACCATCACCATCACCACCACCACCAACACCACCACCACCACCACCAACACCACCACCACCACCACCACCACCACCACC
>PVJA010008125.1:9015-65811 GCA_004027025.1 Myocastor coypus
TGAGGACAATATGCAATATGTCAACTTTCAAAGAAAAGAAAGGGGAAAAGAAAAAAAAAGTAATGTGGATTTAGAAAGGTTAATGTTTAATTGTTTGATCAATCTTATATACCTATATGTATTAATCTAAACTGATCTGATGATGAAAATATGTAATATAACCATTGTTAAATTTAAACAATAAAAAATTGAAAAAAAACATTGAACTATATTAAAACAGTGATGCCTATATTTTTGTGTCATTGTACAAGTTTGATCATTGACACACCCATATAAAATAAGTCAGTAAAATATCTGTATTTGTCATCTAGCAAGTTAAGCAGTGTGAGGTTGTATATTTGTTCACTAAGTTGGCATTTGACCTTATTTAAAAATAGATACACTTCTGACCCAAACATAACTGTAGAGATTACGTTTCCAGTTTTCTCACAGTATGCAATTGCACTTCTGGTGCTAGCCTGGTATCTCAGTGGACTAAAGCACTTCCTTAGGCAGAACACAGTGTTCAGGGTTTGATCCCTGCTGTGCCATGACAGCCCTAATCCAAGGACGTGTTGAGACCATGACTGAGACTGGATGTGATGGTGCACACCATTAATCTGAACACTTGGGAGCCTGAAAACAGGAGGATCACTATAAGTCGGGACTGGTGTAGTGAGACCCTATAGATCCTGTACTAACTGCATTTAAAAAAAGAGAGAAAGAAAAGAAATTGGGGCCTGGCGGGATGGCTTAGTGGTCTAAAGCGCCTGCTTGGGAAAGTTTGGGCGGCTTCAGGGACCGCGGGTTCAATCCCCAGCACCACATGCTGCGCCAGCCCTGCCGTCGGGGTAGGCTGAGCCGTCCATAAAAATGAGTGAATAAACAAACAAAGGTTCTGAAACAAGAAAAAATAAATAAATAAAATTAAAAAATTCTTAAAAAAAGAAAAGAAATTGCATTCGTGGAACACTGATTTACACAACTCTGAACCAGAGCCTTACAACTTTAAAACCCAAATTCAGTTTTTACTTTGTGGGCATACTTCCAGTTTGGTTAATATTTTATCTATATATTTATCATCCATTTTGTAATGTAAGTCAGTGAATGTAATGTTAGAAATTGTCACTGTGAAAATAAATACTGAAATTCCTCCCTTATGAAGGTTAGCAGCCACAAATAATATTTATATCTAATCTCTAGACACTTGAGTCAGAGATGAATCAACCACTTATTAGATTTGAGGTTGTCATTGTTGGTAAACTCCGTACCTACTACCCAGTGCAGCCAAGCTTGACAGAGGAAAGGTGTTTTAGTTACTCTCCTCTCGTTACTGGGACAAATGCATGACATCCAAAAAGAAGGAAGGGAAGGTTTAATTCTGTCTTAGTCACTCTTCTCTCATTGCTGGGATAAGTACCCAACACTCAAAATGAAGGAAGGAATGGTTTATTTAGCTCATAGCTACTGGAGGTTTCAGTCCATACTCAGCTAGATCCAAGGTACACAGGCACAAAGCAGAGGCCAGAAGTTCATGCTGGGAGAACAGCAACAAAATGGTGACAGAGGCAACCAACCAGAGCAGCAGAGAACAACAGTCTCTCTGTCTCTCTTTATATTACATTCAGGCTCTCTACCTCAGTCTATCCACCCTAAACCACACACATAATCCCAGAAGTACTCAGACTCATAATCCCATCAGTACTAAAAAAAAATAATCCAAGTGAACCATGAGTCAAGTCTCAAACTCTATAAGTTGCCACCCCATGATTTCATGAGGTTTATGTGGGACAACTAGCCATAAACCACAACATTTTGCACCTAGACCCCCAAATTGTCATGTACATCCCTTTGTGCAAAAGACATGTTAGTCCACCTGGAAGAGTTGCCAAAGTCCCAACAGTCTCAGGATTGCTGAAAAATCCAAGTCCCAAGTCTCCTCCAAGATCCAAGGCAAACTCTCAACTGTGAGCCTCTGTACAATAGAAAAGTTAAACATATCTGACATTCAAAGGCAGAAGATAAACATTACCATTCCACAAGTTGCAAACAATAAGGAAATACAAACCACTGGGACAAACACATGTCCAAAATCCAGCAGGGTAAACATTAAATCCCATAGTTCCAAGTGTCACATCCAAAGCAGTCTGTGCTGATTGTGAGCTCCAAGGCCTTGTAAGGTTGCATCCCTATGACACTCTTGTTGGTAGTTTCCATCGCTTCTCTCTTAGGCTGAATTTGCTCCCTCTTTGCAATTTCCCTTACACGATCCATGTTTCTGGCTTTTCCAAACTTCTGAGGTTTCTACTGAATAGGCTTCTCACTCTCTGCTTCAAAAACACTTCCCTCTCAGGGCCACATTGCCTGGCCTCCCAAGCCCTCTTCTGAAATTGAAGTAGAAGCTTTCTTAATGTAACAACTCCTGCATTCCTAATGTGCCTAAAACCAACGCTACATGAATAATGTCAAGGTCTGCTGCCAGCTGGAGCAGTAGCGAGGCTTCCTTCTGTCTTGGTTGTAGGGGTGGAGTGGCTGGATTGATGAATGCTCTGACCTTGACTCCGAGGAACAAATTCTCCATGCTGGCCTCATTTTGGAACCTGGGTTTGGACGCTGCCGCCATTCTGGTACTTGGGTCTCTGAGGCTTTCTTCTCAAGGCAAAGCCTTTCTCCTTTGCAATTCTGAAGCTGCAAAGGGTGGAGAGCTTCCACCTATTGTGATGGCCTCAGGCCATCCTTTTGATTCTTTGGCTCCTTCCCAGTAAGGGAGATCCTCTCAGCACCATCTTTGTAGTCCAAAGCTTTCCTGGTGTTTCCTTTCTGGCCAAACTCACATTTTAAATCATCCTGCTTGATTCTTTGCTCTTGATTCTCAACCTAAATCTGGCTAAAAGCTGCCAGTAACAACCATGCCACTGCCCCAGTAGTTGGCTGCTTTGAAATATCTCTTGAAAGATTAATCCATCCACTATGCTTAATCTCAGTCTTAGGTAGTCTCTGGGTATAAACATAATTCCAACAGACTTTCAGCCAATCCATAGCACAAATCATCTGGAGTCCAATAACCAGTGCTGTCCTTTTTCCCAGCAGAAACCTCCTCAACCTGGTCTTTATAGGCAAGCTTTCTGTCAGTCTTCTGCTTTGAGTTCTGACCAAAATCTCCTTTACAGAACAGCCAAAGCTTTTAGCTCTTTGCAAGTATATGAAATCTCTGAACATTTCCTATTTCTTCCCATAAGCCATTTCCAAAAATTTATGATCCACATGGTCAGGTTAGTTACAGCAATAACCCCCACTTGTCTGGTACCAAATTCTGTCTTAGATACTCTTCTCTCATTGCTGGGACAAATACCCAACACAAGGAAGGAAAGTTTTATTTAGCTCATAGTTACTGGAGGTTTCAATCCATGCTCAGCTAGATCCAAGGCAGACAGAAACACTGCAGAGGCCAGAAGTTCATGGAGGCAGAACAGCAACAAAATGGTGACAGAGGCAACCAACCAACCAGGGTATTAGACAGCAGCAGTGTGAGTCTGTCTCTCTGTGTCTCTTTATATTACATTCAGGTTCTCTGCCTCAGCCTATCTACTTTAGGCCACACCCATAATCCCAGAAGTACTAAAACACAGAATCCCAGTTGACCATGAGTCAAGTCTCAAACTCTATAAGTCCCCGCCCCATGATTGCATGAGGTTTTTGGGGGACAACTAGACATAAACCATAACAGTAGGTAATGCCATTTAATATTAGTATTGCCTGCAATTCAGCTTCCCTCTGTTACCTATTTTGCATGTTACAAATGCATTATCTTTTTATTCCAAATTCAGATTTTCTATTCTCCTTTTAGGTCTTGTCTAGCATGATGCCATCACGTTTAGAGTTACTCAATTTTAATCTACTTCAAATCCCAAAAATAAAAAAAAAAAATGACATTTCTCAAACACTAAGATAACCAGTGCATTTTTTCTATTACTTCAGGGAATATGTTAGTCAAGTGGTACTGGTACTTTTTTTTTCAACTTTATGTATAATATTAATAGCTATGCAATAAGAAGTGTGCTATTGAGCTGTCAAGAATGATTTGTTACCAGATGTTAGCATAATTTGCCAGCTGTTAAACATTTTTAATTTTTATTTGCCTAAAATATGACACTTAACTTTCATGGTAAATCAAGATGTATAGCATAATTTATTTGATATTACAGAAGTTGAGAAAAGCTTTATGTAGACTGGCAGCTTCAACAACTTCAACTGAGCATACAGTTCACACATAGTACTTGGAATATACTCTTTATTTGTGATGGACTGAAAAGGCTTTGTTTTCCTTTACATTTTTTTTCATTCTGCTTTGTGTGGATCTAGATAACATCCACCTTTTCAATAACCATGAAGTAGATGATATGATTAAAATACACTTCTAAAATATTAGGTTTCATATGTAAAAGCATTTCATTTTGTTTGTATTATTATTATTATTATTATTATTATTATTATTTTGCCTTTTTGATACAGGGTCTCGTTATGCAGCTCAGGCTAGCCTTGAGCTCACTTTTGTAGCCCAGGCTGGTCTCGAACTCGCACCGATCCTCCTGGCTCAGCCTCCTGAGTGCTGGGACTACAGGCGTGAGCCACCACACCCAGCTTGTATTATTTGATTATCTCCATTTTTTTTATTTTTTGTGGTACCAGCGATTGAACTCAGGACCTTGCACTTTCCAGGCAAACAATTATTCCACTAAGTTATTTCCCTGGCTTGATTATCTAAAGAACATATAAAAGTAGAAAAATAAATTCTATAAAGGAAATAAGTTCATAGATATCTATTTTAAAATATTGATATCAGAGAACTTCCACTCTGCTGCCCCCGCTGGACTATGCAAGCCCCAGCCCAGGCCTGTTTGTGAGTGAGAGGCCCTCTGTTCCACTGCATCCAGTGGATCCTTCCAGACCCCCAACTCAGGCCAGGTGTGTGAGTCTGACCTTTCACCTTGCTCTCTGGAGCCATCCAGACCCCGCTTATACCCAGTACATAGGCTTGCTGTGAAACTCTCCAGCTGAAGTCCCCACAAAGAGGTTAAGGGACAGAACCATCAGGCTATTCTAGGAGCATATCATTTTGCCAGAGGGGCACAGATGGTTAGCTTCCATGGGCTGAAGCAGAAAAAGTTGAGCACAACAGCCAGACACAAGTGAGACATACTGAGATAAGTTCAATCTTTATAGATACAGACCCACATTTTGGAGGGTGCTGAGGTTATAACTGCACTAAAGCTCTACACCAAAGGGCAGAGGACAGTGCTACAGAAAATGACAAAGAGAAAGAGAAAAATGATACCTCAGACATCTAACGCAACCAGAATCAATGCAGCAGATACTATCAGGGAAGAAATTGGGGATCACACACCTGAAATTTATGAATTAAGAGCATATGAAGTAAAGAAATAAGGGGTAGTAAAATAGTTCAGTGTATAAAAACATCTGCAACAAGGCAGGGGCTTGCAGTTTGATCCTTGGGCCTGCCATGCTAGCCTTGACCCTGGGGGGTGCTGAGATAGCAATTGAGACTGGACATAGTGGCGCATGCCTGTAACCCCAGCCATTGGGAGGAAGTAGATCACTATGACTCTGATCTAGCAGTGAGACCCTGAACACCCTGTAGAACCTGCTTTAAAATAAATAATAAAGATAAAAAAATAAAGAAGTAGCTGCAGAAAGGTATAGAGGAAGTCAAATAAGAAAAACATCTACGAATTAAAAAAAGAAATCTCTGAATTACTAGCATTTGCAGTAAAGAAACATTGGCAGAAAGATATAAAAATAATCATATCAGAAATAATCTCTGAAGTAAAAAAAAGAAAGGATAACTATAATGAAAGAATTAACTATCTAAAGACGACACTGGGAAATAATTAGAAGAGGATAGAAAAATGATGGATTCCTTGAAGGAGCAATGTAGGAAAGAAATAGATCACATGAAACAGATTCAAAGACATACAAGAGAACTTAAAACCTCAATCACAAGCTGTCAAAACCATTTGAATGAAAATGAAGATAGAATTTCAGATCTTGAAGGCATCAATACAGCTAGCAAAAGGTAAGAAAAGATGTCTTGAAAATAACTAGGATGCAGGAAAAAATATTTTAACATTTGCAAGATGATGCAAGATGAACAATGTGAGACTAATAGGCATCAATGAGAAAGGAGTCAATATAATGATATAAAAAGAATATGAACAGAAGTAATAGCAGAAAACTTCTGAAATACGTGGAATCAATCTGACATTCAGGTAACTGAAGGATATAGAACTCCAAATAACATCAAAACAAAACAAATAACACAAGTATGTAATAGTCACAATCCCAGAAATCCAGCACAACAACAATATATTAAAAGCCATTAGAAAATAGAGGGGCTGGGGAGATAGCTCCAAGGCACAAATGCCTGCTGGGCAAGTGCAAGGTTGTGAGTTTGAACCCCAGTCCCGCAAAAAAAAAAAAAAAAGAAAAGAAAAAAGAAAATAGAAAGAGATCACATTAAAGGAAAATCCATCAGAATAATGGCAAATTTCTCTTCACAAATCATGAAGTTAAGAAGACCATAGAGCAGAGTGCGTCAAGTCCTCCATGAGCACAAATTCCAGCCCGAACTGCTATACCCTGCAAGACTCTTTTTCAAGTGAAAGATGTGAAATACTTCCATGACAAAGAACAACTAAAGAATTTCATGATGGCAAAGCCAACACTACACAGACTACTAAAAGATATTCTAGAGAGGGACCAAAATGACCAGAACTCCAGGAAGGAGAATGGAAATAACCCACCAAATAGGGCAAGCAGTTAAACACAGAAGAATAAATGAGTATACAATAGCAGGCAAAAAATATATCAATTATAAGTCAATATGTCTCAGTTATAAGCATCAATGTAAATGGACTCAACTCACCAATTAAAGGAAATATAACGGCACTGTGTACTAGGAAGCAAAATCTAACAATAAGCTGTATACAATAAACACACTTCACTCATAAAGAAACTCATAGGTTGAAAGTCAAAGATAGAAAACAATACTATATGCTCCAGCACCTTAGGAAAAAAAAAAAAAAAAGGTAGCAATCCTGTTTGCAGGAGGTCTGTACTTGACACCAAGAATGATCAAGAGAGATAAAGATAGGCACTACATACTGGTTAGGGTAAAAATTCAAAAGGAAGAGGTAACACTAATAAACATGCACATACCAAACATGGGAGCTCCCAATTGGAAATATTTAATATCCAATGTCATTACCTTAACATGGGGCCTTGAGGTAGCCAGACACCGGGGCTTCGAATCGCAGCCAGGCAGGTCTTCAGGGGAACAAGCTTGATGGATCCAGACCCACGTTTCCACAGGAGCTCACTATATAAGTTCACCAAAGTACAGAGATCACTGCTATAAAAAATGATAAAGAGAAGGAGCAAGATCCAATCCCAGCACCCGAGTCCACACAAAACAAATACAGGAAACACAACCATGGAAGAAAATGGGAATCATGCAGGCAAAATCTCTGAATCAGTAGTAGCCAAGGTTGAAAGGCAAGTGCAGAAATTTATAGAGCAACTCAGATCAGAGATAACATGTGAAGTAAAAAAAGAAATATATGAAAAAATAGACTATAAAGTGGTAAAAGAACTGCAGAAACATATAGAGGAACCAGAGCAGAAATAACCTCTAAAGTTAAAAAAGACCTCTCTAAATTAATAGTATCTAAAGTAGGTGAACAACTACAGAAAGGTACAGAGGAGAACAGAACAGAAATAATGTCTGAACTACAGAGAGAAAGGATAACTATAATGAGAGACTCCAGTACTAATAAAGAAGACAATGATAAAAAATTAGAGAATAGAAAAATGATGGATTCCCAATTGACAATGTAGGAAAGAAATAGATCACATCAAACAGTTTCAAAGAGACATACAAGAAAATAAAATCTGTCACAAGCTGGCAAAACTGCATGAACCAAAGTGAAGATAGAATCTCAGATCTTGAAGACGCCATTGTAGCTAGTGAAAAGGTAAGAATGGATCTCTTAAAAACAACTAGGATGCAGGAAAAAAATAATTCAACATCCACAAGAAGACACAAAAATGAACAATGGGAGATTAATAGGAATCAATGAGAAAGGAGTCAACACAAATGATATAAAAAGAATATGGACAGAAGTAATAGCACAAAACTTAATAAATATGAAAATGCAATCAGACATACAATAACAGAAGCATACAGAACCCCAAATAACATCAACTCAAGTAAAAACACACACAGACATATAATAGTTAAGGTTCCAGAAATTCAGCAGAAGAATAGTATACTAAAAGCTGCTAGAGAAAAGAAGCAGATCACATTTTAAGGACAACCCATGAGAATAACAGGAAATTTCTCTTCACAAACCATGAAGTTAAGAAGAGCATGGAGCAGAGTGCTTCAAGTTCTCCATGGAAACAAATTTCACCCCAGACTGCTATACCCAGCAAAACTCTCTTTCAAGTATGAGTGAGAAGTGAAATACTTCCATGACAAGGAACAAGTAAAGAATTTCATGATGTCAAAGCCAACCCTACACAGTATACTAAAACAAAACCAAAAAAAAAATTAGAGAGGGATCAAAATGACTGAAACTCAAGAAATGAGAACAGAAACATTCCACCAAATAGGGTGCTCAAACACAGTAGAAAAACGGGTAAACAGTAGTAAGTAAATGTCATGTCAATCATAAGTCAATACATTTCAATTATAACCATCAATGTAAATGGAATCAATATTCCAGTAAATAGACTGGATGAGTGGATAAGGAAGCAAAATCCAACAACACTCTGAATACAAGAAACACACTTAACTCATAAAGAAACTCATAGGCTAAAAGTGAAAGGATGGGAAACAGCAGGGTTAGCAATCCTGTTTGCACACAGTCCAAATTTCAAACCAAGACTGATCAAATGAAATAAAGAAGGCCACTACATATTGGTTAGGGGAAAACTTCAAGATGAAGAGGTAACACTCATAAATATGTATGCACCCAATACAGGAGCAGCAATTTATAAAGCGCAAACCTTAATGGACATGAAAAGTCTAATATCCCATACCACAATCTTAACAGGAGACTTCAACAACCCTTATCCAAAAATGATAGGTCAATCAGACAAAAAAATTAGCGAAGAAGTAGCAGAACTGAACCAGAACTCGGAACATCTGGAATTAGTGGACATACACAGAGTGTTCCACCCAACCACTTCAGAATACACATTTTTTTCAGCTGCACATGGGACATTTTCTAAAATAGACCACATATTAGTATATAGGTCATGCTTAACTATGTGCACGAAAACAGAATTTACTCCATGCATATTATCTGATCACAGTGCAATGAAATTGGAAATAAATGATGACAAAAAACACAAGAACTCCAGAAATACATGGAAATTAAACAATACCCTTCTCAACAACCAGTGGGTTACAGGTGAAATTAAACAAGAAATTAAACAATATCTTGAATTTAATGAAAATTCAAACACAACATACCGGAATTTATGGGATGCAATGAAAGCAGTTCTTAGAGGGAAATTTATAGCTCTGAACTCACACATTAAGAAAACAGAATGGGAACAAATAAATACTCTCCTGGAGCACCTGAACTGACTAGAAATTAAAGAGCAAATGAAATCCAAAGTCCGAAGACTGGAAGAAATTATAAAGATTAGAGCAGAAATTAATTCAATGCAGACAAAGAAAACAATACAAAGAATTCATGAATCCAAAAGCTGTTTCTTTGAAAGATTAAATAAATTTGATAAGCCCCCAGCTAACCTCATAAAAAAGAGGAAAGAAAAGACTCAAATTTGAGCAATAAGGAATGAAAAGAGTGAAATTACTACAGACACAGCAGAGATACAGAGGATCATAAATAACTACTTTGATAATCTTCACTCTCACAGAATTGAAGATACAGATGAAATGAATAGACTCCTAGGAAAGCAAAAATTACCCAAACTCATTCAAGAAAATGTAAGAACTCTCAATAACCCAATAACAGCCAATGAAATATGAAATGTAATAAAAATGCCTATCAACAAAGAAAAGCCTGGGACCTGAGGAATTCACCACTGAATTCTAAAAGAAATTTACAGAAGACTTAATCTCAATACTCCTCAAACTCTTCAGTGAAATCGAAAAGGAAGCAATCCTTCTGAAATCATTCCTAGAGGCAAGTATTACACTAATACCAAAGCCAGAGAGAGATGCACCTAAAAAAGAAAATTACAGGCCAATTTCCTTCATGAACATAGATGCAAAAATCCTCAATAATATCCTCGCCACTAGTATAAAACAAATCATCAAGAAGATTATATACCATGACCTGGTTGGATTCATCCCAATGATGTAAGGACAGTTCAATATACACAAATCTATAAATGCAATACAGTATATCAATAGAGCCAAAGTCAAAAATCACATGATCGTCTCAACTGACACAGAAAAGGCCTTTGACACAGTCTAACACTCATTCATGTTCAAAGTCCTACAGAAAATTGGAATAGAGGGCCTTTACCTCAACCTGATAAAAGTCATCTGCAACAATCCAATAGCTAACATAATTCTAAATGGGGAAAACCTGAAGTCTTTTAGTGTCAGATCTGACACAAGGCAAGGATACCGTCTATCACCACTCCTATTCCATATAGTTCTGGAATCATGAGCTACAGCCATTGGACAAGAAAGAGAAATAAAAGGAATAAGAAAAGGTAAAGAAGAAGTAAAACTATCAGTATTTGCAGATGACAAGATAATCTACTTGGAAGACCCAAAAAACTCCACTAAGAAGCTATTAGAGTTAATATACAAATTCAGTAGCATAGCAGGTTAAAATATCAGCACACAAAAGTCTGCAGCATTCCTCTACACAGGTAACAAACACACTGAGAGAGAAATTAGAGAAATAGTACCTTTTATGATAACACCAAAGAAAATGAAATACTTGGGCATTAACCTAACTAAGGAAGTGAAATACCTTTTCACTGAAAACTACAGTATTCTGAAAAAAGAGATCCTAGAAGATTTCAGAAAATGGAAAGATATTCTCTGCTCCTGGATAGGAAGAACCAACATTGTGAAGATGGCCATACTCCCTAAATTGTTATACATATTTAAAGCAATTCCTATCAAAATACCATCAACACACCTCACAGACCTGGTGAAATTATTCCTAAAATTTATTTGGAACCAAAAATTGTGTTTGCAATTCTGGGCAATAAACATAGGGCAGAACGCCTTACAATTTCTGACTTCAAGTTATACTACAAAGCTAGTGTGATAAAATCAGCATGGTATTGGCAAAAAATAGACCTGAGGATCAATAGAATAGATTAGAAGATGCAGAAGCAAATACAAACACACTCAGCCACCTTATCTTCAACAAAAGGGCCAAACATGCTTACTGGAAGAAAGATAGCCTCTTTATCAAATGGTGCTGGAAAAGCTGACTCTCTACATGCTGAAAACTAAAACTTAACCCAAGTCTATCACTATGCACTAAACCAGTGGTTGTCAACCTTTCTAATGCCATGACCTCGCAGTACAGTTTCTCATGTTGCAGTGACCCCAAACCAAAAAAATAATTTTGGTAGCTACTTCAAAACTGTAATTTTGGTACAGTTATGATATGGAGTGTAAATACCTGATATGCATTATGTATTCTTATTGTTACGAATCAAACATAATTTAAACATAGTGATTAGCCACAAAAGCAATATTTAATTATATGTTGAGAAATATTTATTACTAATTCCAATAAATAACATTTCACCATGGCATAGCATGGGTTTAAAAAGCCATTGGAAATACGTATGTTCCAATGGCTTTAGGTGACCCCTGTGTTTTGGCCATTCGACCCCTGCCAGAGTCACAACTGATAGGTTGAGAACCACTGCACTAAACTAAAGTCAAAATGGATTAAAGATCTAAACATTAAAAAAGAAACACTAAATCTCCTGGAAGAGAAGGTGGGAGAAAATCTTGAAGACATAGGGGTAGGTAAAATTTCCTGGACAAAAATCAAAATGCACATTTAACACTTGAAAGTATCAACAAATGGGATTTCCTCTGGCTAAGAAATTTTTGCACATCAAAGGAAATTGCCAACAGAGTGAAAAGACAACCCACAAATTTTTGAAAAGATTTTAACTAATAAGTATTCAGACAAAGGTCTTCTATCTAGAATCCATAAAGAACTAAAATCCACTAAGGTTCCAAAATTCAAAGACCCAATTCAGAAATGGTCATCTGATATGAACACACACTTCTCAGAGAAAGAAATTCAGCAAGGCTGTAAATACATGAAGAAATGGTTCACATCACTAGTCATCCGTGAAATGCAAATTAACACAACACTGAGATACCGTCTCACCCCAGAATGAACGGCTACCATAAAGAAACCAACCAGCAACAAATGTTGGAGAGACTGTGGGGAAAGAGGAACCCTTTACCACTGCTGGTAGGAATGCAGTTTGGTGCAACCATTATGGAAAGCGATGTGGAGGATCCTTAAAAATCTAAAACTGGAAATCCCATTCAATCCAGATAGCCCCTATTCGGAATTGTCCCAGAAGAACTGAAAACATCATAACATAGCGATATCTGTGCACCTATGTTTATGGCAGCTCAATTTGTAATAGCCAAATCTTGGAAACAACCAAAATGCCTATCATTTGAAGAATGGTTGAAAAAGATGTGGTATTTTTATTTATTTATTTATTTGTTTGTTTGTTTGTTTGTTTATTTATTTGAATTTATTATTTTATTTATTTATTTATTTTTTTTTTGTCTTTTTGAGACAGGGTCTCACTGTGCAGTTCATGCTGGCCTTGAGCTCACTTTTGTGGCCCAGGCTGGTCTAGAACTCGCAATGATCCTCCTGCCTCAGCCTCCCAAGTGCTGGGATTACAGACGTGTACCACCACGCCCGGCAGATGTGGTATTTTTATAGAATGGAATATTACTCAGTTATAAAGAATGATAAGCTGGAACACTTCATATATAAGTGGATGCATATTGTCCATATACTCATAAGTGAAATAAACCAGACCTACATTTGTAAATATCGTATAGTCTAATTAGTTTAAGAACTCTAAAGAAGAAATAAAAATTTCATGGCATAACACAGCTGAATGTGTTATTGATTAAAAAACGAAGTAACTGGATGCAGAAAAGAGAAGAAAAATAGCAGGAGCAGAACCATGCACTTATGTACACAAGATGAATCAGATATTGGTTCTAAGAACCTTCAAAAGGTTTATCGCATTGGTCATAGCACCATGAACACTAAAACAATGCATGGAATGCATTACATTCTTGTCTTTTAGATGTGTACAGCTTCCAATGTAAACTCAGTTACCATTGTACTCTCTCTCAAGTAAATGGTTAACAAAAAACGAAAACAAAACAAAAAAGGGTATTAACTGATAGTAAGAGACTGGACAAAATGTCATAGGCCTGATAGGCTACAATTTCATACATCCTTGGATTTCTAAATGTCTGCGTAAAAATGTGTAACTGCTTTTATCACATTCTATAAAGTGTTATTAGAATATCAATGATTAATGGAAAATATCAATTTCAAGCTAAGTCAATGATGTTTGATATTCAGAAAGCCAGGGATGTTAAGCTCAATTACCTATGTTATAAAGTAGTAGTACCACGAAGCTTCTCTGCTGGGGGGTTGAAAATGTAAGTTAACAAATCAAAAACTGGAGAAAAAGAAGGACTATGAGGATAGACAATATTTTGGCCCTCGCCCTTCCAGGTCAGTAAGGACACAGGACATAAGAGAACCTGTGCTGTAATATCCTATAACTCAGAGGTGTCCCAAATTTTCTGGTCAAAGAGATTATGAGACCTCAGAGGAAAGGGATAATGAACTATAGTGTGTCTAAGAAGAGTCACTCAGAAAAACACTCTCTCATGCTTTCATAGAAAGCAAAGTGGTCAAGCAACGGCTGTGACTCATCCCAAAGGCTGACACTGGCAATGTTTCTACAAAGCACTGTACATGGTTCCAAAGTTAATTCTGAGGAGATTTAATCTTGGAAGATATAAAAGATGAATGTTTTGTTATATAGGTCTTGCTTTAACTTGCTGTTGATCACCCAGTGGAACAGCTTAATTACAAGGCATGAAAAGCAGAACTAGATTAGTACGATGAGCTGTACGAGGCTTAAATCAAAAATCTCCAACATTGTCAATTTCACCAGTAACCCACTGCAATTATGGTGCATTGGACTATGTGTACTTCTACTTCCTCCCACTTCAAAGAGAATAAATTTTTTCTTTTTTTTTTCCCTTACCAATATTGATCAGAAAATGTATCATGTCCACACCTTGTGCTCTGTATTACTATTATGAGGACAATATTCAATGTGTCAATTATTGAGAATGTACTTGTAATGTGTTGTGAAACTACCATATTGATATTTCTTATTAAAATTAATTAAAACAAGAATAAATATAAATCATTGCTAAAAAAAAGAAAACCAAAGTCCAGGTTGTGATGGATTCATAGTTGAATTATATAAGAAATTTATACAAGATATAATCCCAATACTCGTCAAACTCTTCAATGAAACTGAAAAGGAAATAATACTTCCAAAGTCATTCCTGGAGGCAAGTATTATACTGATAGCAAAATCAGAGAACGATGCAACTTAAAAAAAGAACAAAAAGCCAATCTTTCTCATGAATGTAGATGCAAAAATCCTCAATAAATTCCTAGCAAATAGAATATAGAAATCATCAAAAAGATTACACACCATGCCTAGGTATCATTCATCCAAGGGATTCAAGGATGGTTCAACATATGCAAATCTATAAATGTAATATACTATATCAGTAGAGCCAAAACCAAGATCCACATAATAATCTCAATTGATGAAGAAAAGGCATTTTACAAAGTCTAACATTCATTCATCTTCAAAGTCCTATAGAAAATTGGAATAGGTAGCTTCTACCTCAATCTGATAAAAGCCATCTATGACAATTCAATGGCTACCATAAATCTAAACAGGGAAAACTAAAATCTTTTACTCTCAGATCGGGTACAAGACAAGGATGTCCTTCAGCATCACTTCTATCAAATATAGTTTAGGAATGATTAGGTAGAACCACTAGACAAGAGAGAGAAATAAAATAAAAATATATGAAGAATTTAAACTATCATTTTTGAAGATCATATGATACTCTACTTGGAAGACCCAAAACACTCCACCAAGAAACTGCTAGAATTAATAAACAAATTCAACAGCATAGTAGGATACATATCCAATACCAAAAATTCAATAGCATTCTTCTACACAGATAACCACACTGAGAGGGAGATTAGAGAAACAATGTCTTTACAATTGCACTATGGCAAATGAATTCCTTAGGAATTAACCTAACTAAACAAGTAAAAGAACTATTTAATGAAAAACAGTACTCTGAAAAAGTAGAGCATTTCAGAAAATGAAAAGATATCCCCTGCTCCTGGATGGAAGAATCAATATTGTGAAGATGACCATACTTCAAAAAATTTATACAGATTTTGCAATCCCAATAAAAATACCACCCACATACCTTACACTCCTAGAGAAATCATTCCCAAAATTTATTTGGAACCAGAAAAGACCTGGAAGAGCAAAGGCAATACTGGGCAACAAAGACAAGGCAGGAGACATTACAATTCCTGACTTGAAGTTATACTACAAAGATAGTGTGATAAAATCAGTATGGTTATTGGCAACAAAATAGACCCGAGGATCGAAGAAAGAGATCAGAAGACGCAGAACCAACTATAAACACACTCAGCCATCTCGTCTTTGACAAAGGAATCAAACATATTCACTGGAGGAAAGATAGCCTCTTTAACAAATGGTGCTGGAAAAACTGTCTCTCTACATGCCAAATACTAGAATTTGACCGATGTCTATCACTATGTGCTAAATTAAAGTCAAAATGGATTAAATATCTGAACATTAAAGCAGAAACACTAAGTCTCCTGGAAGAGAAAGTAGAGAAAATGTCAAAAACATCAGGATAGGCAAACAGTTCATGGACAAAAATCAAATTGCACAGAAAATCCTTGAAAGAATTAACAAGTAGGATCTCCTGTAATTTTTTTTTTTTTGTCTTTTTTGAGACAGGGTCTCACTGTGCAGTTCAAGCTGGCCTTGCGCTCACTTTTGTAGCCCAGGCTGGTCTTGAACTCGCACCGATTCTCCTGCCTCAGCCTCCCGAGTGCTGGGACTACAGGCGTGCGCCACCATGCCCGGCTAGGATCTCCTGTAATTGAGAAGTTTTTGCACGTGAAAAGTAATTACCAACAGAGTGAAAAGACAACACACAAATATTGAAAACATCTTAATAAGCACTAAGACAAAGGTCTTCTCTCTATAATTTATAAAGCACTAAAAAAGTTAGGGTATCAAAATTTAGAGACGCAATCCAGAAATGGGCATTTGAGATGAACAGACACTCCTCAGAGAAATAAATATTAGAAACTAATAAATATCTGAAAAAAATGCTCCCCATTGCTAGCCATTCATGCAATGCAAATTAAAACAACTCTTAGATACCATCTCACTCCAAAAAGAATGACTATCATGAAGAAATCAAACAACAAATATTGGAGAGGCTGTGGGGAAAAATGAACACTTCTCCACTGCTGATGGGAATGTAGACTGGTGCAACCATTATGGAAAGCAGTGTAAAGACTCCTTAAAAAACTAATACTGGAAATCCCATTCAATCCATTTGTCTCCCTATGGGGAATTTTCCCAAAAGAACTGAAAACCTCATATCATAATGATATTTGTGCTTCTATGTTTATAGAAACACAAATTGTGATAGCAAATTTTGGAAACAACCAAGATGTCCATCACCTGAAGAATGCACAAAAATGATGTGGTGCTTTTATACAATGGAGTATTACTGAGATATAAAGAATAATAAACTTGAAACATTTATATAAATGTTTCTAAATATCATTTGTAGTATCGAATAGTCTCCCTAGTGTAAGAATTCAAAAGAAGAAATAAAAATTCAATGTATAACATGAAGAGGTAAAACCATATATTTATATATGCAAGACAATGGTCCTAAGAATCTCCATCAGGTTTTTGAACATAGCAGTTAATTGGTAGAATTCTCAAACTCACAAATATATACTGATATCTGTGAAGTAAGCAACTACACTGAGGATAGCAATGTGCAATACTAAAACCTAGGTTGCAATACTTATCATACTGGTCTTCTAAACACATACTCCTGGTAATGTCATGTCAATTATTGCTATGCTCTCTCTCAAGTAAATGTTTAGTTTTTTTTTAAAGTAATAAAAGAAGAGACAGGAAAGTCATAAGATTGTCCTTCTACAATATTGTATGTGGTTAAATTTCTAATTTTTTGTGTAAAAAATGTGTAATTTTTTTACATTGTGCAAAGATTTCAAGTTTAGAGTATCATCGATTGTTGGAAAATACTTGTTCCATATTATGTCTAAGGAGTTTGATATTCAGATAGAAAGCGATGCTAAGCTCAGCTGCCTATGTTATAGGTTAATAATATCATTAAGTTTCTCTTCTGAATAGTTAACTTAAATTTGCTCACCAAAAATTAGCATAAAAGAAGGGCTACAAGGATAGCCAATATCTTGGTCCTAGTCCTTCAAATTCAGTGAAGACTCAGGCCATAAGAGAAACTGTACTGTAACATCATATAACTCAGTGGTGTTCCAAATTTTCTGTTCAAGGAGATTATCGGGCCACAGAGAAGAGTAATTATCAGTGCACAGTGTGCCTAAGGAAAGTCACCTATAGAGAAAATATTCTCTTAAGATTTCACAGAGAGCAAATTGGTCAAGCAACAACCATGACACATCCAACTGGCTGACACTGACTGAATATCTACAAACTGCTGTACATGGTTTCAGGGTAATTCCTGAGGGGATTTGACTGACCTTACCAGACACAAAAATGATATTTTTGTTTTATAGGACGAGCTTTATCTTAGTTTTAACTATCCAGCAGAAAATTATACTTACAAGTTGTAAGAAGTAAAGACATATTAATACGCTGAGCTGCAAAAGTCTCAAATCAACAAATTATAACGTCGCCAGATCTGCTGGTAACCCATTAGTATTATGGACTATTGGACTATATTGAAATATTTTGCTGAATTCATACACATAACATTCGAATGGCAATGGACCACCCATCTCTGACAAAACAAAGAAAGTGATATAAATGAAAGACCAATTTGTAGTGAAAATATATATACACGTTTATGTGCAAAATATATACACATGTTGTATGTGCAAAACAGCATATATGCACAACTACTTTCTCTTTTTTCCATGAGAAGAAAGATTTGTACTAACACTGTTCATATATATACATATATATATATATGTATATATATATGTATATATATACATATATATATATATATATGTATATATATATACATATATATAAATAAGGGGGCCTGGCAGGATGACTCAGTGGTCTAAAGCGCCTGCTTGGGGAAGCTTGGGCGGCCTCAGGGACCATGGTTCGATCGCCGGCACCACATGCTGCGCCAGCCCTGCCATCGGGGCGGGCTGAGCGGGCCATAAGAATGAGTGAATAAACAAAGGTTCTGAAACAAGAAAAAATAAATAAATAAATAAATAAATAATTCTTCAAAATAAAAATATATATGTATATATATAGATATATACATATATATTCTATGAACAATTTTTCCAGGCTTAGCAAGTTAACCTTCCTTGATACTATATGGTTTATTAATGAGATCTGAACTACAAGCTTGATTTTTAATTAATCTATTCAATTCAAAGGACTTACAGTCTAGTGGAAGATTACACCTGCCAAGGGCAATGGCTTTATTATTTTACAATACTTTAAGAACTGCTATTCAGTTTATTTATGCACAGAAGAAGAATTTTTTTCCATATTCATCAATTCTTCAAATCTCATATGTTTTATTTACTTTGATTTTGTGTTCTGCGCATGACAAAGTTAAAGATTAACATAGTACATTCTGTTAAAATCATAATCAATAAAACTTTGATGCTGATTTAATACATGATGAAATGTCTTGTTAAAATATTCAAAATCAAGCCGGGCGTGGTGGTGCATGCCTGCAATCCTAGCACTTGGGAGGTGGCAGCAGGAGGATTCATGTGAGTTCGAGACCAGCCTGGGCTACAAAAGTGAACTCAAGGCCAGCCTGAACTGCATAGTGAGATCTTGTCTCAAAAAGATTATATATATATATATATTCAAAATCAGGTATAATAATCAAGGCAAAATTTTTAAAAGAGGTATGAGATTAAACATATTTTTAAAAAAATATCACTGAGATAAATGTATGCTAATACAAAACAATAGCATTAAACCTAACATATAAGCAATTCCAGCATACTATTTTTTGTTTGGTCTCCAAATATATCTCTAATTCCAAATTTTATTCTAGATTCAGTTGACAATCACCTTTCAGCTGAACTACTCTATTGAAAACCTGATTATTTTCCTCTGCTACTCCCTATTACCTTATATTTGATCCTTTTCCCCAAGTAGAATAGGAACAGATAAGTAGTCTATGTCCTCCACCCATTATCTCAAACACATCAAACCTATAAAAAGTATTTCATGTGTATTTTGTAAACACATGGATAGATGCATAGTAGAACAACTGAAAATCTTTCTTATTTCATTGTCTTGTTTCTTTTTTCCAACACAATCCACTGCAACAAAAAGATAAGAATATTAACTAAGTTTCCTTTTTCAATTTGGGTTGACAAATATTACTGACTCCATTATGATAAGTCAAGGTAGTATCTTCATAATCTGAGCATTTGTTTTAGCAATATGATTAGACCAAAATAGTGATCAGTGATTAAGCCACATCCTAGTAAAATCCTGAAAAAAAGCTATCTAATAATGATAAATTCTTAGAGCTTAGAGATTTGTCTTGATTGAGGAAACAACTTTCATCTTTAAAAACATGCATATTTATATAAATTTTCAAAACAAAGGGAAGACACTTTTTATAAACTGAAGAAAGGAAATATTCCTATTGTCTCATGTATATCTGCTACTTCGTTTATTATAAATCATAAATTTTCTAAGATATGAAATGTTATAGAAAATAGTATTTTTGAATATTTTAATAAGAAGATGATTTTCAACAATCCTGATAAAATTTCTCTAAATTCAATTTCTATCACAGTTAAAGAAAAACAACAAATATAACTGGATTTGTAGGGGCCCGGCAGGATGGGTCAGTGGTCTAAAGCACCTGCTTAGGAAAGCTTAGGCGGCTTCAGGGACCGCGGTTCGATCCCTAGCACCACATGCTGCGCAGCCCTGCCCTCAGGACAGGCTGAGCTGGCCATAAAAATAAATAAATAAACAAACAAAAGTTCTGAAACAAGAAAAAAAATAAAAAGTAAATAACTTGATTTGTATTTTAAAATTTCATTTAAATAATACTAGTATTTCTAAATTTGTACTTCTTATAATTATTGTATATAATAACATACATAATGATATTACATGATATAAAGATATATAATAGAGCTATATAATGTAATTATTTCCTTGTTTATCACGCATGCATGTACATATGCAATTGTTTCTTGTTCTATACTGCTACCACTCTACACATAGCATGTGAAAAGGGATGCACTCATATGCTTTTAGGCAAATAACTTTTGAAGTTCTCTCATTGGCAGTTCAATTCTAATTCAGATTTCAGCGTAAAGAATAATTATGAAGAATATTGTCCTCTGTTTTCTGGTTCTGATGCCCTTGCTGTTGGTGGAAGAGCACTGCCAACTTTGTAGATTGAACTGGGAACCGTGCCTTCCTTTCTACTTTTTGGAAAGTTTTGCAAAGGATTGCTTTTAGTTCTTTCTTTATCAATTGATAGAATTTAGCAGCAAAGATATTTGGGGCTATGTTTTCCTCTGTTGGATATCATCCTTATTATGCAGAAAAAATTATTTTAATTCTATTTAAATTTTCTCTTTCTTCTGAAATCAATCTGAGTTCATGTGTGTTTTCCTAGGAATGTGTCTGTCTCATATAGATGTTCTCATTTCTTTCCATGGAGATGTTAAAACTACCCTATCCTTCTGTAAGGTCTGGAATAATGGAGTGTCTTCTATTTCTTATTTTGACTGAGTCTTCCGTCTTTTTCTTGAGTGACCATTGGGTTTGTGAATATTGTGGGTTTGTTCAGTAAATGTTTGTGTTTATTTGTTGCTGTTGTTATACTCATTTTTACTGAAAAATTTTCTTTCTACTTCTTTGCTATTTAGTGTTCATATTGTTTCATGGTTTTAAAAGTTGGAAGTTGGGAGACACCCACTCGGGACCCTCTCCTCACACTCTCTTGGACAGGAACTTTCTTTCCCTCAATAAATTTGTTCTGCTCATTAAAAAAATAAATAAATTTGGACGTTTAGGCTATTGACTGTGGTTTTTTTACACAGTTTTTCTCTTATAAAATTTCCTATCTTAGTTTCTCTACTTTCGTTGCATAAATTTTAATTGTTTCTGTGTTTTAATTTATTTCAATGTATTCTCTTTAGAATTTGGGGTTCACTGTTACTTTGTGGTACAATGTTTGATTTTCAACATCTTATGAGTTCACAAACTTTCTTGTTACTGATTTGTAATTCCATTTTATTTTAGAACTACGTATTGTGTTCTTTAATTATTCAAACTTGTGGAGTACAGTTTGTTCTCAAAAATATTCCATATGTATTTGGGGAATATATTCATGTCCTAAATGAATAGCTATTTGTTAGGCCTAGATGGTTCATAATTGGTACTTGCTTAATTTTAGTATTTACTAATCAGCCTTTTGTCTAGTTGTTACATTTGTAATTAAAAGTGAATTACTTAATTTGACAGATATAGTTGTTATATTATGTAGTTTCTCCATAATTTCTGTCAGTTTTGCTTCATATATTTACAGAGCTTTGTGGTTGCATATATATTCATTTTTTGTTTCCCATTGTCTTGGAGGAATGATACTTTTATCATTGTAGATTGTTCAATCTTGTTTCTACTAGAATGTTTCTTCATAAAGTCTCATATAACATCTAAGGTTAATATTTGAATATAGTTACTGTCTTAGTTATTTTCTTGTTGCAGAGCCAAAACACTTAATATCAGAAGTTAGAGGAAGAAAGAGTTATTTGGTTCACAGTTCACAGAGCTTTTAGTCTATATTTTCATGTCAGCTATTTACTTGCTACTGAATCCTAAAAATAACGTCAAAAATAAAAACCTACATGAGCTACAATGTAAACACAAACAGAAGTCGACCACAGCGATAAGCTTTGCTTCAACTGTCATACGCAATGCAGGGTCATACAGGAAATGTCCATGCTCACACACAAGCATTGCTTGCACTGATTGCACATGTTTCGTTTTGTTTTCCTACACTTTATTGTTGGGCAGAGCTGACGTCTTTTCTTATTTCCTGTTGTACTAGGTTTTTTGCATGTTGTACCTGCCTATTAACCTGTCATCTCAACAATGAGGACCACAATTTTTTACATAGATCCTGGAAGATTAATATTTTGTCTTTTGTTAAAAATGGTCTCTTGGCCGGGCGTGGTGGCGCACGCCTGTAATCCCAGCACTCGGGAGGCTGAGGCAGGAGGATCGCTGTGAGTTCGAGACCAGCCTGGGCTACAAAAGTGAGCTCAAGGCCAGCCTCAACTGCATAGTGAGACCTTGTCTTAAAAAGACAAAAAAAAAAAAAAAATGGTCTCTTGGTCTTGCCAGATAGCTAAGCGAATTAAAGTGCCTGCTTCGGCAAATGCAGGAGTTGGGGGTTCAATCCTTGGCCTGCTGAGCCGGCCCCAGGGTGTGATGAGACCACAACTGAGATCGGGCATAGTGGCATGTGCTTGTAATCCCAGCACTTGGGAGACTAAAAAATAGGAAGGATCTGTGTAGTGAGACCCTGTACTAAACATGTTTTTTTTTAAAGATCTCTTGTGAGACTCACTCCTAATTCTATATGAAAATTTCTCCTTGACATTTTGCACTTATTTTTTTTGAAGCGCTCAAATTATGCCATATATGTTTAGGATCAAGTAAAACACATTGATCAGTGTTTTATATTTTGTGGTACATGATAAGTGCTGCCTAACTTAACAAGAACATCTACTCCACCTTTGGTTTTGTCACAGAAAGTTTCCATTTGTGTAGATTTTTTTTATCTATGTTTGTATTATGGTGAAATGATACAAGCCTTCAGCTATACCAGTTTGTTTTTATTTGGTATGTATGAAACCAATGTTACATCTTTTGAAATCCAATGATCATATTATACTATTCTGTGTGGAAATTGAAACATTTCATGTGGAGTTTTTACTTTGCTCTGGTGTATAGTTCCTGGACTGGTCCATCTCTGCTCTGTTAGCAAATGTAACATTAATCGGAAACGGGGCAACTGATTGTTGTGTCATTTTTCTGATTATTTCTGAAGATATTGGCAACAAGTCTATTCACAATATCATTCAGTTTATTACCACAGATATAAGGACATGGTGACTTAGTTCCAGGACAAATATCTAAGTTGGAAGCATAAGTCTTTGGTTCTACAAGGGCATATATTTTTATGCCATAGTTTCACCCATCATTTTTCAATGGGACTTACATTCCTGTGAGCTCCATGAAAAATCCCAGCAAGCATCTCAAACATCAATGAATACTTTTAGTCTTGCTAAAGAAGTGTAATAATAAGTGCATTTTTAGTAAAAGGTGAAAGATTTATATGATCTGAAGAGAAACCAGAGTATATTAAGTGCACTTTTAAATAGGACTATTTGTGCACACAGAACAATTTATTTGCATTTCAGCTGCTGTGTATTTCACAGAATCTTGTTATATGTCCTCTGTTATGATTTCCAACAATGAATGGCAGTCCTAACATCCTGTTCTTTATCTTTCAAGGAAGATGGGGTGTATTCAGGGTGGTACTTAGTGGAATGCCTTGGCCAATTCCTTGTATTGTCCTGACTATAGGATTGGCAAAGTGACATAGAGGAGTTACACTACTTTGTGCAAAACCATTTTATGAATGCAAGAATGGCTTTGATTGGACTTGGTGTGCGTCATGCTGCTCTCAAGAAAGTTGCTGAGCAGTTTCTGAACATGAGGAGTGGGCTTGGTTTATCTACTGCAAAGGCCAAATACCAAGGAGGTGAAATCCAAAAACAGAATGGAGACAGCCTCCTCCATTTGGCTGTCATAGCAGAAGATGCTACCATGTGAAGCACAGAAGCAAATGCATTCAGTGTGCTCCATCATGTCCTGGGTGCGGGGCCCCATGTCAGGAGGGGCAGCAAGACCACCAGCCTCCTCTACCAGGTAGTTGCTAAGGGATTCCACCAGCCATTTGATGTTTCTGCCTTTAACGCCAACTACTCCAATTCTGAGCTCTTCAGGATTTACACTATTTTGCAGGTAGCAGCCACCAGAAATATTATCAAGGCCACATGTAACCAAGTAAAAGCAATTGCTCTAGGAAGCCTTCCCCCTGCAGATGTCCAGGCTGCCAAAAACAAGCTGAAAGTTGCGAGCCTGATGTCGGTGGAGTTCTCCGAGGGCTTCACGAACGACGTCAGCTCCCCGACTCCGGGCGCTAGCTCCTATGTGCCATGGCCCGCAACCCTTCGGCAGATAGACTTAATGGGCAAGGTCGATGTTGTGAATGCCGCAAAGAAGTTGGCTTCTGGTCAGAAGTCCATGGCGCCAAGCGGAAACTTAGAGCACACACCAGTCATTGATGAGCTGCGAGCAGAGGCACCGGACATCATCCCGGCCAAGTGAGCACATGCATCAGAAGCTTCTCGTATGATGCTTCTTTTTCTCATTAGGTGAAATATCTCAAAAGTATAAATGAAGATAATTACTCCCAGCTGACTGAGAGTCAATAAAACATTCTATTTAAATTTTAAAATACAGTCTGCCGTGCTGACCCTGGGGTATGATGAGAAGCGCTTATTCTATTAGCCTCAGTTCAATCCCCAGTTCCACGGGGGGATGGATTTTATATATATATATATATATATATATATATATATATATATATATATATATATATATATATATATATATATATATATATATATATATATATATATATAGAGAGAGAGAGAGAGAGAGAGAGGATATAGATGTATAAAATTTATATAGATAGATAGGTAGATAGATAGATATAAATCAGAAAAAATCAGAAGAAAACATTTTTTTTATAACAAATCTTGGAGTGATATGGGTCTTTTGAACCTTCTGTGATTCTCAGATAAACATATGCAAAACAAAGTTATAGGGAGGACAAGGTGGAAAACTAGCCCATTTAGCCACTCTGCACATGTGCTCATGCCTTGCTTTTTGTCATACCAAGAGAGCTAATTCAAAGAGTGCTTCTTGTGTCCCTTGGGGAAAGGCACTGAGAAGCACAGCTGACTACTATTATGCTAAAGTACAAATTTAAAGCAGAAAATTAAGAACCAGGCCTGCTGGTCCCAGCACTACGTTCCAGGGCTTCCTGATTAAGAAGAAAGAACATGAGCAAGCATTGCTAGAGCTGTAGGACTTCAGGAACTTACAACTTTTTGGCACGAAGTTAAACCATGTTTTAAACAAGGAGGTGAGTAGGCATATTTGTTGTCACTCATTCACTTAAAAAGTGGTTTTTAGCAGTGCCGCTGTGGAAAGAAGTGTTTAATATGAGAAGCATAGAATACAGCACTTAACAGATAGTGGGTTGGTAACATCATAATGATCACTGAATAATCTTGGTTCCTTTTCTTAATATGACCCCGAACAATTATTTACTGTGCTAGCACACCCCAAGCAAGAAAATCAGAGTAAAAACTAGCATAAACCCATAAAAATTTATATTTATGTAAATAGTATAAGTTTTTAAGGTGAGATGAGGAAATATTTATAAAGCCTGTGGTACATTTTATGTAATCATTAAGTACAGATGAGTGGTGATTATTAATTTGGAATATCAAAAACATCAGAATTATCTTTAGCTAGTAAAGTCAGTACAACAAAATAAGAGCAATTTTTCAAACACAAAAGTTATACTTGAAAGAAAAGCATATTAAGGTTACAGTGTTCTCATATATTTTAAGGTATTTTAGAGGTAAGGCACTGTTACCTCTGTTTATCTTTAACAATCAACTGAAGAAGTTAAAAATGAGAACAGTGCTAATTCTTCATGTTCACAATTTCTGTGTGAGGCTTTAACTAAGTTCTTTGTTGAAATCTAACACTATTATATATTGAATTTATTTGTGCCTAAAACATTTTACTGATTAAAGACCTAGTGGTAAGCTACTATATACATGACACTATCTATATTATAAAAGAAAGCACATATATAGTAAAACTCTCAAAAAGTATAAATGAAACAATTTAAGATACTAACTTTAGGGGGCACTGAATGAGAGTTTGATTTCTATATTTAATAAATTGCTAATATTTACTGACTACTTATTTATTATTAAGATAGTGCTTTTAAGAAACCAGTGACAATAATGTTCATTAATTTCTTAATTATGAGACTAAAGCCTTTGTATCTTTTCTTTATAAAAATCATTGTAGAAAGCAGAAGACAAAAAGACAAAAAAAAAAAAAAAAAACTATTTCAGCTATTTGTTGAGTCCTATCCATTTATTTGAAAATAGTGTTTGCTTTTAAAGATTAAAAGGCTCTATGAATCCAACAATTTAACAATTTTACTTCTGTGAAATGAGCTTGCAGATTTGCATGTCATTTTAATTCATGTCAGATATGCTCACAATAATGAAAGTTTTATAAAAGTATCCAGTGCTAAAATTCTATCAAGAACATCAAACACATTTATTGCTTGCCATAAAAATATGACACAATATAAAATTCAGTGAATATATAAAAAGGCATTTTATTTATGATAACAATTAAAATAGCAAAGCTTAATAACTAATAAACCTTGAGAGAACTTTGTATTCCAATAAATTTCATGATTAAAGGATAATTTTGACAATAATGTTTCCCATGAAATACCTACATCCAGGGCAGCTATTTGTTGTATTTTGTATATTTTAAAAAATACATTTCAAGGCCAATGAGATAGCTCAGCACAGTAAGCACCTACTTAGGCAAGAATAGGGGCAGGGGCTCATCCAGGACACCACATGCCATGCTGCCCCCCTCCTCCAGCACGCTGAACTGTCGATGGAGTCTGGGTATGGTGGTATATGCCTGTAATTCCAGCTCTGGGAAGGCTGAAAACAAGAGGTTCACTATGAGTTTGAGCTGTGTAGTGAGGCCCTACACAAAAGCAAAACAAGCAAACAAAAATTTTCTTTCGTCCACAAAGTTTAAATAGGTACTTGAAAACTACTTGAAAAATTTTAGCTCAGTCTAATTATACATTTTTAATTAAAGTAGTGTAGAAAAGAAATACATGAATGGTTTTGTTTAAACTATTTGTTGATTTCACCATCAAGTGTGGTAGATAATGTCATGTGAAGAAGAAATCATCAAAATTATTTTTACCCTATTGATTTCCTGTTATACCAGTTCATTCAGAACCTTCATTTTGCTGCTTTTAAGAAAAATACTGAAGCAGACCTTGACTTAGGGAAATCCAAATCTATTAGTGAGAGACAACAAGTACTATCAAGAAAGAAAAGAAAAGTAAAAAAGGTTAAGCTTCAGTTAAGTACTCTAAATATATTTAGTAAGATGAGAAAAAACTTATAATGCTACCACTGACATGATTATTCAAAAGATTTGAAGAAAGGAAATTATAACAGAAGCCAAATTAATGTGAAGTTGCTTACTGCATCACATAGTTTCTCGTGATACATTTGGATGGCTTTTATATCATATATAGTTGCTTTTAAGAGAGGAAAATGTATTCTGAAAATAAATAAATAAAACAGTTCCAAAAACACTCGCAGTGCTGCAGAAATTTTGGGAAGGAATGGTTGGCTTTAGAACCAAAATATCCCTATTTTCTTCTTCTCATATTCAAATACTTCTCCTAAAGCCTGAAACTTTTGTACAGCCAACGCATGTACTTGGAACATTTAATTCCTTCACTCCAGTGAGCATTTGAATGGGTTCATTTTTTGCCAGTATAAGAAGATTCATCGTGGTTTCAAAAATTATAATAAAAGCTCAGCATTAAAACAAAGAACAAGGAGAACCATACATGGAAGATGTCGAGCTCACCGCATGGCCCCAGAGGGAGGCAATGTTTTCACTTCGCTTTGGTGGGAGACATTCACTACACTGGCTTAGGCATAGATTTCTGATTCCTAAAAGTGAGGTATCTTGGGTTCTCCCTCTCTTTTTTCCCAACTAAATTCTTCTCTGTGGTCTAAAGGGCACATTGAACCCTCAAGTGCCACTCAGAGTCCAATGGTTACTGTCACAATTTTGAAAGCAGAGGCTGAGCAACACTCCACTGCTTTACATTTGTGTGTTTCCTGTACCATATATTGCTCATTTCACAACACCTGGTAAAAGTACAAGACAATCTAGCATGGAGAGTGATCCAAAGAATTATTTGGTGTCCTGTATTTCTTTACTGACTCTCACACTGAAAATTGCCATTTTTTTTGGGGGGGGGGCAGGCAAACTATCTGGAGAGACTGCATAACTTCTCTATTGCCACATTAATTAAGAAGGTTCACATCCAGTTACAGTCAATGTAACTTTTGCACCAACTCTCTGCATAGTACATTCTATGGCCATAATTAAAGTTTGGGATTGTTATGGTTTATGTCTAGTCCTCCCCTCAAAGCCTCATGTAGTCATTGGGCGGAGACTTCTAGAGTTTGAAACTTGATCCATGATCCCTGGGATTATGGGTTTTAGTAGTGATGGGATTATGGGTCAAAGTACTTCTGGGATTATGGGTGTAGCTTAAGGTGAGGGCTAAGGCGGAGAGCCTGAATGTAATATAAAGAAAGACAGAGAGACAGACTCCAGCTGGTGCTGCTGCTCTGCTGCCCTGATTGATTGGCTGACTCTGCCACCATTTTGCTGCTGTTCTGCCGCCATGAACTGGATGCTCTCTGCCCTGCTCCACTCAGCCTTGGGCTAGCCAAATATGGACTGAAACCTCTATGAACTGTGAGCTAAATAAACCTTTCCTTCCTTCATTTTGAGTGTCGGGTATTTGTCCCAGCTACGAGCAAAAAGTAACTAAGACAGGGATGTATGAGAGAAGGGCGTTGGAGAGAAACTACTTCCTCCTTCATATTTGGAAAAATTTTTTTCTACATTTTGTAATTACATCTAGGTGTCTTAGTGATTTCTGGAACTTAATTTTTGAAAAATGTTTTTGTTCTTGGGATCATGAGTCATTAGCTTTCGAAGAAAGCTGTTTGTATGTGACAATGAGCCTCAACCTGTTGTGGGGGAGCAGCACTGTGCTAATCAACCAACCTGGACAAGGCTTTCGAGATCCCTGTTTCCACATGGCACCTGGTTAGCATGGCTCACAGATACACTTCATATGCAGTTTAAAATACAGAAATTGAAGCTGGGACCACATTTTATTTTCTACATAGAAGTCTGGGGTATGGCATAAGTAACTGTTGCAATACTCCTGGGCTATTGCATAGTGTGAACTCTTCCTGTGAGAAGAAGCTGAAATTTAGTTCTGTAGGCTCTTGTCACTTTGCCTCCTTGAACTTTCTGAATCCTGAGCCAGGAACTTTGCATTTCCTCTGAAATGAAGGACTCCAGCATTTCTTTGGGGCCAGCCCTCATCAAATGTGGAGCTATGTTGGGTTTTGAGAGGCCAGTGTTGACTCAGAACTTTCCTCTCATGTTTGCTTTCGCTGCTTCAGGTTCATCCTTTATTTCTAATGGCTGCCTGAGGACTTAGGACTCTCACCAGATGTAGTCACCAGTTTTGCATACTATTCAGCTCCACATTTGTAGAAAGTCAAAGGCATATATTAAATTTCCTATTGGCTAAAAAGATAGGCCAGGCTGTGACCAGACAGAGATGGAAAGACAGATGCTTCTTCCTTCCACTTCTATGATTTCTGATTGCTTCTTTTTTTGTTGTTGTTTTTTGTTTGTTTGTTTGCTTTGCTCTTGTGGGACCAGGGTTCAAACTCATGACCTTGCACTTTCCAGGCAGGCACTTGTTCCATGGAGCTATCTCGCCAGCCCCAGTCTTTCTTTTTACATAGAGCCATTTTCACAAATCTTTTATGTTGAATTTTTAGAAGTTTTTCTATATTTAGTAGTTTAGCACGGACATTTGAAGATGTGAGAGGAATAGTGTAAGCAAAGAGCTACAGGAAGCCTACAAGAAATGTTTTTTTTTTTTAAAGAATATTGAAAATCTCTGCTTTTTAAAAGTTGGGTAATTTGCCCATTTAAGTTTGTTGTGAATATTTGTTACTTGGTTTCAACATTCTCATGATTTGTGTGTGTGTGTGTGTGTGTGTGTGTGTGTGTGTTTTTGAGACAAGGTCTCGCTATGCAGTTGAGGTTGGCCTTGAGCTCACTTTTGTAGCCCAGACTGGTCTCGAACTCGCACCAATCCTCCTGCCTCAGCCTCCCGAGTGCTGGGGTTACAGGCATGAGCCACCACGCCCGGCTCATGAATTTTGTATTTGTGGCAATTTCACTATTTTCCTTCTTTAACTTCGTTCTTTTGAATTAGTTATATTTGTTTAGATTGAAATTTATCTTTTTGGTGGGTTACTGATATGTTTATAGATGTTATTGAGTTGGAGTGTTAAGAGGATGCAATCCTCTTGCTGTTGGGTGGTAGGGATTGACCAGATAGGGTTATAGTGGTCTTCTGCAGAGTCAGGAGTGAAGAAGGCCAAGCACTGACCTTGTCTGAAGCCTGGAAGGAATCATTTCAATGTCCAGAGCTCACCATGGCATCCTCTATGATTGCATTTCAGGAGGTTGAGGATCTGTGATGGAAGGCTTACTGGCCTGCAGTGGAAATGGAAGAACCTACACTGGAAGCCAGGGGGCAGTATCCAAGGTAAACACAATGGAGCTCTTCAAAAAAAAAAGTAAAGAGGGTAGACTTTGTTCTTCATTTCCTTCTTCCCCTCTCCTCAGTCCGCAAGCCTACTGTATGTTGCTACTTACGTGCAGAGTAGGTCTTTCATCTTCAGTAAATCTCAGCCACACCTAGAATTATGTTGATCCAGTTTAATTGTGCATTTTTTACTTAAGCTAATGGAATCACCTATCTACCATAATTTGCATATAAATGCAAAATTTAAATAAAAAAGGTACAAAGTAATGTTTTATATAACCATTTATGTATCAATTTAAGGGTGACTAGAAAAGTCTTAAATATGCCAAGTAACACTGTATCATTACTACAAAAGAAAGTATCTTTAGTCTCATAGCCTTGGCAAAGATTTCCTAAATGTGTCTCAAATACAAAGAGGTGCAAAATATACAGAAATATATTTGAATTTCTTAAAATGATTGATGTTTGTTTTTCAAAACATATTGCTATAAAAATGAAAAGTTAAACCAGAGAGTACAAAAGTAATAATTTGAAAGCATACATCTGGCAATAGACTCATAAGTATATCTTATAAATTTATAAGGCTACAATAAAAAGCCAACACTGTGATAAAGTATTTGAGCAGATACTTAACCAAACAAGAAATACAGATGGTGAATAAATAAATATGAACTCTCCGAACATAAGCAACAGAACAATACAAATTAAAACCATGATGAAATGTGACACACTTTCACCTAAATAACTATTATGGTTTAGCTCTTTGATGACCTCCAAAAGCCTGATGTGATCAAAGATTATGGTTTTGGGAAGTAATTGTACTACCGTGGCTCTGTGCCCATCGTGGACTTATCCATGGATGAATGCATGCTAAATGTGCTGTGAAAAGATGGAGCCTTGTTGGAAGATGTGTATTACTAGAGGTGTCACTATGAAAAATATATCTCTAACCCACTACATCTCTGATTCCTGTCTGCATTCCTCAACCATGCTGCACTGTATTTCTGCCTTACAGTCTACCAACCACTTTTTCTCCAAGATGACAAAGCTGACCAATACAATGACTAATTAAAAGGACTGACCATAGTACCTATTGACAAATCATGAAAAAGAACAAAAGAGAGAGAGAGAGAGAGAGAGAGAGAGAGAGACAGAGAGACAGAGAGAGAGAGACAGAGAGAGAGAAAGAAAGAGAAATGTGTAACTTTCCTATCATTGATATGTATTAACTGTTTTGGGAAATGATTTAACTTTAAAAAAATTAAACACATTTCTATCATATTTCAACTTATCAGTAAAGATACAGAGATGGGGTCATATAGATATGGGTACACTTAATAAGGCCTTGTTTTTTGTTTGTTTGTTTTGCCTTTTTTGAGACAGGGTCTTACTATGCATTTCAGACTGCTTTGGAGCTCACTTTGTAGCCCAGGCTGGGCTTGAACTCCTAAGGGTCCTCCTGCCTTAGCCTCTGGAATTTTGGGGTTACAGGCATGTGCCATCACATCTGACTTAGTGTTGTCTTTGAAAACCAGACCTGACCAGCAATATACTCCATGGCTCCATTTATATGAAGTCTGAGAAAGTAAAACTAGCCATGCATGGCAAAACAGAGAGAAATGTTTACTTAATGGTATGTTGGAAAGGAAGGAGAAATGACTTATTCACAGGAGAAATTTGAGAGGGGAATGAAACTTGTGTTTACTACCTTGGTTTTGGTGAACTGTCCATAGAAATACTTCAAAACTTATCAAAAATAAACTGTATTTGTCAGTCAATTTATTGCTTGCTAATTATATCCTAATAAGCAAGAAGAAGTGGAAAGCAGTTTTACCAAATTCTTCAGCATCTTCCCTCTTTGTATTTACACCTCAACTCCCTACATACACTGCTGACAATTTGGATAGTTTGAGGAACTACCTCACTCATTGATAACACAAATGTTTATTGTGTTATTTAATTCTACGTACCAGTCTTTGTTTTAGTATGAAATAAAATTTAAACAACATAAAGGAAGTCTATCGCTGTATGAAGATTACATTTTCTCAAAAAAATACAAATGCAGAGAAAAAATTACACTCAATTACCTACAGAATACAGTGAGGCAGAGTACAAGAATACATGTGTTAAAATGATCAAAGGAAGATTTCTCTGAAAGATAGCGTGTGAGGTGACCTGTTCTGTTGGAAAGAGAATTATTTACACAAAAGAGCACATGTGAGGCTAGAGAGTATTAAAGTTAGACAGTATTAAGTCTTGTAAAATATGAATGAAGTCAGCAAATTGAAGAATTGGAGAGGAGGTCAGTGTGAATATATCTCCTGTATAACACAGATTTGATGCTGATTCCAACTCATGTTATGCTAAATTTATACATGGAGACTCTCATCTCAGATCTTTGCCAAATATCTTTAGGAACTTCTATAATTTTCTTCAAAGTATACATTCTAAGCTTGAGAAATCAATTTTTAATAACTGGCAGCAAACTAATCGTGGATCTTTGAAGTACTGATGATGCCATATACAGCATAGGAAAATGTCCTTGAATTTAATCTGTGTATGCCACACTCTAGCTGATCATTTTAACATAAAACAATAATAGAAATTATTTATTTCAATCATGTTGTTCTATAATTAATCAACACTTTAATTTCTATAAAAAGAGTGAACTATTACAGAAAGAGTAAGGGAACAAAGGAAAACAAAAACAAGCAACAAAGAAATGACATAAGTATAATAGACACCAAGGAGAAAATTAAAGAAATAAATTGATTTGAAATATGTTTTCCAATATTACTTCATGTAATGAGCATGTCTTTGACTTTTAAGAAGTACTAAAATATGACTGTAATTTATTCCCCCATACATGTTTGTCTCTCTCTCCCATACCACAAGGGCATCAGCAGCCATAATTTAAAAAAATCAAAGAAATCATCAGAAATCGTGAAACTCTCAGGAGTTGTATTTTCCATGGAATAATCACATATTCTTTTTTTCTGAGTGTGTATAAAAGGTAAGGATGACAAAATTGTTTGCCAGTATCATAAGGACAAGCCTAGGATGCTAGATGAATATTAACAATAGTAAAGCAATCAATAAAGTCTAAAGGTTGCCTTCAAAGAATAGAAGTAATGATTATAAATATGTGTTCCAGCTGCCAGAAAACAGGATCTGCAGCGCCAGCATTTTTTGCTTCGTTGGCATCAAAAAGAAAAAAAATAAAACTGAGCAACTTTGCTGTAGACGACTAAAACTACAAGATGGGCAATTTCTAAAAATTTTCAGTGGGTTTTTAATTTTTTTTTTTTTTTTTTGTAAAACTAGATCTTTATATTCTCCAAGTTTAAAACTACTAAACTCTTGTGAGAAGGTAGTTACCAGGAAGAAATGTCTTAAAAAGCCACATTGCTTTGTTTGGAAGTATCTCTAAGAGGTTAGGGAAATATGGTTCTTCTTTTCCTTAGCAGAGAACATAGGCTTGGAATTATTAATTGACTTGAACTTGTCAGTGGAGCAATAGGCCTTAGTCAAACACATCCATAGGGTGAGGGCTGGGTGTTTTCTTAAGATGACTTCTTCAGGCAAAGTACAGGCTGCTGCTTAGATTCCATCAAGGAAAAAAATGCAAAACCGCTTGGATCTCTACGGATACCAATACACTAAAGCATAGAATGTGACAGCAACGAAGAACTGAGGAGAAAAAAGATAGCCCTGTCTCCGCTGTTAGACATGTGTGCATCACAGGAAGCCTCCCACATGTCTTATTTCTAAAATTTTCCCACTTCACCAGAATTGGAAAAAATTAAGTAAGATAAACGATATAAAATCATACTGTAAATCACAAAGCTCACAGATGCCAGCTGCTGATGTGACAATAGAACTAACATTACACTAAAGTTCTTTTTGCCACCGCATTAGTGTGAGACAAGTTTTGACTCAGAATGAATTTGGATGAAAACATAGTTTAAGTCTACTGGTACAGTGGCAAAAAACAACAGCTGGTCGTCTATATTAGCCCTTTTTATTGTTTTTCTCAGTACTGAGTTTCTAGCACAGATAATATACTCCCTAATTATCGAACAGCATGCAGCTTGGAGGGGTTCAGTGATTTGTGAAATAAAAACCTTCCTGTGAACTCACCATGGTCCTAAGCTCAAATGGATCCAGAGGGGCTTGTCAGTGTCAATACATACTTTAATAAGTTTTTAATTTGCTCTTTTTACTTGAAAGAGCTGGACGCTTATGTGTTGTTAAACAAATAAGTGTGAAAGCAACTGTAGCCACAAAGACAAATAGCAAGCATGATGGGAGATGATACAAAGATATCTGCTGGAGGAGCAAGAAGAATGTCAATGGCAAGATAAGTTAGACTAAATCCATGAGATTAAGCCCTCAAAAAAATTATACTGTGGCAACATATGCATTGTATAGTATTAAATCCCAGTTAAATCTCTTTCACTATAAAATTTATGGTTTATAGATTTTTCAGTCTATAAACACTATCATATTTGGAAATATGGATGAGAATTAATAACAAGGTTGAATTATCATCCATAGAATGTAGTATTATTTACCTTCATGTAGACTTTTGAGAAAATGTATATTACTAAACACCTCCATTAGAATGCAATGGGTGACATATTTAACATATTTCATTCATTAAACATAATTTGATTATATGGGACATTATTCCATGCATGCTATCCTCTAGGTTACAAGAATACTAAAATATAAGTGATCATTAAAAATAATAATAGATAAGGTGTCAGGGTAGGCTCTAGAGAAACAACTGACTTCAACTTAAAAACAACTGAATGGGTTCTAAATGGGCAGTTTGACATTGTCTTGATGACCCAGATTGGGCAAACAGGTGACTACAGAAAGTCCATCCATCATGCATCTTCTTTGCTTTACAGGTAAAGAAGCGGCTAAAAGCAAAAAAGCTTTCTTGTTTATGTAACGGTATCATGAAAAGAAGTCTGTTGGTGAATAATAAGCCAGCCTAGGGTCACAGAATGATATATTCCATATTCCAGTAATACAGAAAATAAAGCAGCTACATCTTTGGACTCTGTTACTTATTGTAAATCTATTAATAAAGCAAAGTGAAGCAACCATTGTAGAGAGATTGTCCCACTCCAGAATCAGGAAAGGGTAATCTGAGTTCTTAGAAATGCAGAGGCTCAGACCTAAGTGAAAGAAACTTGGGCATAGGGAGGTCTCCTCAGGATGAATTCATACGTTGATTTGTCCTGAGTGTGTGAAATTGAAAGAGAAACAGTAGAATGGGATTTTTTTTCTTCTAATTAACATATATTAAATTGTTTTTGTATACATGACGCGACCAATAGCCCTATCACAGAAGACTATAAATGTGAATTAAAAGAGTTGGCACAATTATGCTAAGTTACATTTTTCAAAGTTTTAAATACTGAATAATCTTAAAAATTAGGGAATAGATAATAGTTAGCTGGTGCTGGATCTAAAACAAGTAGTACCAAGATCATAGCAAAATTTAACGAATGAAAACTAGATGCTTAGCATGTGTTTGCAGTCAGTTATTTTCTCTGAGGAGCAAAAGTTCCTCAAGCTTTCTCTATGTGCCCACATTCGGCAGGATGGCCCGAGACAGCATGGATGGTGCAAATGTGCCTGCCATGCCTTACTTTGTGTGTCTTTTTCCTGAAGACCAGATGGGATTTTAATACTCTACGTAGACCATGTTATACCTGTGGCTGTAGCCTCATATCTAGCTGTTTTGAATATTTATCAACTTTGTCTCAGACAAGACCTAGGAAAAAAGAATCACATGGACACGTTTATCGATAGTGCTGTATAATTCTAAAGATCTTAACTATTTGGAGGATAGAGGATAATTTCCACAGAAGCTTCATTAGATGAAAGAGATCATTGGTCTTGTCCGAAGCTGAGTCTTTTTTTTTTTTTTTTTTTTTTTATATTTTAGGGAAGAATCTACAGGGTGTTCAAGGTCTCACTACTAGATCGGACTCCCAGTGATTTGCCTGTTTACAGTCACCCAAGAGCTGGGATTACAGGTATGTAGCACTATGCCCAGTCTCAACTGCCCTCTCAGGGTGCCCTGGAGGGTGGAGTCTGTACTGCAGGCCCCTTGGTCTGCTTGCAGGAGCTCTAATCCATGGAGCTACTTGGCTGGACCCAAAGATGAATCTTAAAACCTAGAATATAAACTGTACAAAGTAGAAAAATCATCCAACAATTAGTAGAACAACTACTATATGTGAACTTTAAACTCTGCCATTTTAAGGATGGAGAATTCTGAATATTTCTCTTTCAAAGGATCATTGCCTGAGAATTTGGATGCATGCAGCCTTTCCAGTTCTAAAACATTTGCCTTATGAATCTGGACCCAGATCTTTGCCTCTTTGGAATTCATATCTCCATATATAAATGTAGATTTTGCCAAATGATTTCTACTGCAATTTCGTAAGATGTGGTCAGATCCTAAACCATACTTAATTTTAGTAAACAAGTACGATTTATAAGGTCATTCAGAGTTCTCACAAGTTTCAAAGGGAAAAATTTACAAAAGGATATGCAAGGAAAGCCAAGTCCAAGCTAGGCTTTTTTTAAAAATGTATTTGTTATAGGGTCTACATGTTCTACAGGGTCTCACTATATAGATACGACTCATAGAAGTTCTCCTGTTTTCAGCTTCCCAAGAACTGTGATTACAGGCATGCACCACCATGCCCAGTCTTAATCACTATCTCAGGCTGCCCAGGGGGCAGAGCTGGCACAGCCTGATGGAGACTGAACCCTGGCTGCTGCACCCTGCCTAGGCAGTCACTTTAGTCCACTAAGCTATCATGCTTGTCTTCTGAAATTTTTTTCTTTCTTTTTTTTAATTTGTTAACCTACTCTGTGTGATCTCATTCATAAACCAGAAAATTTTGCCACTTATGGATTTTGAATTTGAAGAACCATGTATTTAAAGACATAAAGCATGTATAAAGATAAAGATAAAGATACATATTTACTGATACCTAATATCATATTCTTTAGAAAGAGATTATTGTCATCTATCTTGAATCATTCCTCCGTGTATGCATGAAAAAAAAAAAAAAAAACAAAACAGGGGATGGGAAGATGACAGATGCATTGCAGAACATGGAGCTTGAATTGTACGTGTATATCTGGGATCAGAAGCAACCAAAGAGACTAATTATTGAAAGCTCAGAGCACATCTCAATAGGATCTCTTAACTCAAGCGAGTTAGATAGAATGAAATAGATTTAAATTCCATTTCATGCTTCAATCCCTGTTAGCAGTCATTGCAGTGCTGTCTTAAACACTGCCAAAAACTGAAGGAAAATCATCTAATATTGAGTATTTCTGATTTAAAGTGATAAACACTGCAAACTTAGGGATTATCATACTCTAGGTTAAGAAAATGAGCCATGGTACTAAATAAACCAAAACATATGATGATGTAGATAGTTCATATTTACCTTTGGGAAGGCATTGAGTTCTTTTAGAAATGGAATTTGGCCTTGAATTTTTTGGGCTAATATTAAAACTATTCTGCATTTCCTAAGCATATACCAATTGCTAGAACAGATAGTGTTTGGTGACAAAACAATAAGTCAGCCTAAATTTCAAAAGCTGTGAATAATTTCTGCGTGATAATTGAGAGATGACTGACACATGGAAATTGACTGACAAACAACCTTGGCAGGTATTTATAAATCTTTTTGAGCATGACTATATTTAAACTGGTGAAGCGAATGGTGATATTTCTCTACTTATGATACATAGCCTGAATTTTCTAATGTCAGCAGATGCATGGATTGAGATTAAAAAAAAATGAAAGTTCAACAACATTTAAATTTTAATGTCCTAGTTTTATTTTGCGTGTTTCAAAGAATTTAGTGATCTGATAAGTCATATTAAAGGATATGTTAGTTTACAAGCTTGCTATAGCTAAGTAATATAAATTTTCTTTTTCAATACAGAAACTTATTATTTCATATTCTGGCACCAGATATCAGAAATTGGGCGGCAGAAAGCGTGGCCAATGAAGGCTGTGAGAAATCATCTGGTCTATGACATTTCCTGGAACCCACAGAACGTCATCATCTTGAATACTCACATTGCGTTCCCCTAATGTGTTTCTTCATGCCCAAATTTCTTTTTCCTACAAGGACTACTCAGTACTGATTTCAGGATCACCATAAGGACTATATTTTAATTTGTTTACCCCTTTAAAGAACATACCTCCAAATAATGGCTGAGATTCTGAGTACTAAAACTACAATACAGTGTATCACTTTTGAAGGGCAAAACTCAACTTGTAGCAGAGTTGGTTACATAGGAATAAAAAATCAAAGCAAGTATCTACCGGAGATACATCCTCTAATAAAAATACCATTGAATGGAAAATACAGGAACTGTGAGGCATGCATGCAATATATGGCATAATTGACATTATGTTTAAGTCATGCCTCTGAAAGCATATACATATATATATATATATATATATATATATATATATATATATATATATATATGTGTGTGTGTGTATATATTTGAAAAGTGACATAATAACATTTAAATTAAATCAATACAATCAAAGGAATTTTTAGTATGTAATGGGGAGATCTAGGTGATAGCTAAGTGGTAGACTACTTGCCTACAATATCCAAGGCCCTGTGTAATTGAAACAATTAATTTTATATTCTTACTACAGTGCCTTCCAGAGTCCAGAAAAGGGGATTGTCCTCATAGGTTGGGCATTGACAACTTGCAACACTCTCAAGTACATTTTTTTTTTTACTTTGACTATGTGTTTCTAAAATTTGTTTGTTTAAATAATTATATATATAATCATTGGTATATGCCTTTACTTCTGTTTTCTAACCCATGTCTTCCAAATACCATTCTAACTTCTAAGTTGATTTACACTACAATTTAGATAAACATGTAACTCCTCACATCTCTCCCTCTCCTCTCCAATGTTTTCATTTTAAATTCAGCTTTCTTCCTTAAAGTTAATCCCATAAGTCCTCAACTAACTTTTTTAATTCTACTTTTTTCATGTCATTTAGCTCTAGAACTGTACCAATATGTACATCTTCTGAGAGACTAGTTAAATAGAATAGTCTCAGTACCAGAGACTGAGCTCAGGACCTTGTGCTTGCCAGGCAAGTGTTTATTTTACTGAGCTATCTTCTCTGCTAATCAAATTCTTGGTGATAAAGTATGAAACTAGAATAAATCATTATAGTATAGTTATTTCTCTATTTCTTTCTGATCTCCTTTTCTTAGAATCTGTGAAGTCTACCACTGTATTAATAGAATTGTTACAATATTCAAAGTATAATTCCACAAGAGAATTTTAAATATTCTTCATGAAAAACTGGAAAAATAAAATATGTATTCAGTTGAAAGTTGGATTAAATGTTTGTTTTTGATAGTATATAGCAAATCTACATTTTTCTGTATCTTAACTAGAGAATATTTTTCAATCTTAGTCATTGTGGGATGCTAATATCACGTGTGTGCAGATACACAGAAGTGTTTTGAAGAAAAATTGTAAAACAGTGGTATTGTAAAATTCAGTGTTTGTATTTCTAAAAATGAGGAAAAGAGATTTGTGAAAAATTTTGGGTTCATGTTAATTTTAGTCTATAAAGAGAAATACAACCTAGAGTATGTAAACATTCCAAAGAAGAATTTTAACTTAATGACACATTTCTTATGGGAAATATAGCTCTTCTATTTCACAGATAATAACAACTAAGATTTAAAGACCATAATATTTGCTCACCCATGAGCTGGCAGAAAAAAAGGTCAAGCTTTAATTATTTGCTATGATGTAACAATAACAAAGCTGTGGCTATAGTAAATATTGTCCAGTTATATAATAATTGGAGAGAGTGATGTATTTCATAAACCTGTTAATCACATGTGTAAGAAATGCAATTATCTGTATTTCTTGAGTGATCAATGACTTTAAATATTTTTTCATATATTTATTGGTCATTTTGCATTTCTTCATCTGTGAAGTGCATTCAATTCAGAAAGCTTTTTTTGGACTGAGTCTTTGAATTTTGGGGTCCTGATATCTTTGATTCTCTACATGCTTTAGTATGTTTTAATATGATGAGATTCCAGTTACTGCTTTTTTGAGGTATTTCCCGTGTACTTTGGCTTTTGTTTGTGAACTCTGCCTATCACTAGGTCTTCAAGATTTCCACTACTTTCTCTTCCAGTAGATTTAGTGTTTGTATTTTAATATTTAGATCATTGATCCACGTTGACATAATTTTCAATAGCTTGGAAACAAACCACATGCACATGAACTGAGGAACACATGAAAAAGATATGGCATTTTTATACAATGGTGTACTGCTCAGTTATAAAGAATAAACTCTAGTCTTTTATAGGTACGTGAGTACAACTATAAACCATGCTCATAAGTAAAATAAATCAAACTTGCATGTGCAAATATTGTATTGTCTCCCTGTAAGAAATAAACAGTAAATAAAATCCATGATGCATGATAGACATTATTGAAGGGAAAGAAATTGTCCAAAAGAACAACTAGGTATGGGGAAGAAAAATACACATATGTATAAAAGGTAGCTAAGATAATTATATTAATAAGTTCTATTAGTTCATTGAATAAAATGGTTTGTGCTCATATTGTTTGGTCAGGTAAAATTTTATATATATATATATATATATATATATATATATATGTATGTATATATATGTGTGTGTATATAGATATATATGTATATGTATATATATATTATATATATATTTGTTGCTGTGTCTTGCAATGCAACTCAGACTCATAGTGATCTCTCTGTCTCAGTATTCCCTGTCCTATGCTGAATTACTGATATATACCACTATGTGGGCCAGCACAGTATGCCTGTACCCCGTCATACAGTACATGGGATTGAACTTGGGTCCTTATGGTTGCCAGGCAGGTGCTTAAACCACTGAGCTATCTTCCCAGCCTGTTTGATCAGTTTTGCATGCCTATATTTTGTAATCTAATCAAGTACTTTGAAGTGAACAATATGTCATATTTAATAACCATTGCTAATTTATTGTTTTGAAATTCTGTATTATTGTTTTTTTTTTCTTTTTTAAACTAAAAAAAGCAATTTAATAATACAATTAAAAATGCTTCCTGGATTTACTACATCATGAGAATCAACCAGCAGAGTATCAGGCTGTTTTGTGAGGATCAGATAAAGCTCTCAGTAGAATAGTAAACAGAATGCTCTATGGCCACAGAAATGAAATAGTTTTTCAATATTAGCAGTTATGTGGTTTATTGTCAAAATAGACCAATACATTTTAATTTCATTGTGAATCTTTTTTTAAAATATATTTAATCAGGGTGTACAGGGTGTGCCTATGTAGGTAGCACTCACAGTGATTCTCCCATGTTCAGCCTCCCAAGTGCTGTATATCCAGTCTCAGTCGATGTTTCAGTGCACCCTGGGGACCAGGCTGATACAGCAAGCCAAGGATCAAAACCTGGCCTCTGGGTTCTTCCTAAGCAGAGTATCTGGCTGGGCCCTTCATTGTGTATCTTCTACTGACTTTTTCTTCATAAAAATTACATAACGTTTTTCTCTATATATTAATAATAATATGAAATAATTAACTATTCCAAATTGAGATTTCGAAGACCAGAGCATTTTTCTGGTGAGACTGCAGAATACAGAATATTTTCAATGGAGTGACAATAAAGCTAACAATAATAACAAAATATAGTGGAGAATATCCAAGACTATGCTTCTAAACAAAGTGACTAGATTCATACAAAATTATATGTTGATGAAGACAAGCTTAGAGACTGAGCTACTAGCAATCCATTGCACTTACCGCTGCTCAGCACTCTGCTTCTACCATGTCAGATTGCCTAACTGGACTCTGACAGCCAGCTTTCCTTTGTTTCATATAGTAGAAAGTAAGTGAAGTACATATCTACCGAAAGCTTATCTCATTGAAGAATGTTTCCTGAGACAATGGAAGAATACTATTGATATATGTAGATCCTATAGTTATGATCATATGTTTTTCAAGGATTTCAATTGATATAACCAGACATTGTGGCTTATTGTAAAATTATTCTACAACATGCAACTTTTGCAAGGCTCATTTATATCGTATCCAATTGTATTAATGCTAGTTCAAATATTAGAAAGAAGCCATAAGTAATTATAATTAGAACACATACAGAACTTGAGTAGGAATTAAAGTGATTATTCCTTCTCTCTCTTTTTCTTTCCATCTTTCTTTCTTTCTTTCTTTCTTTCTTTCTTTCTTTCTTTCTTTCTTTCTTTCTTTCTTTTGTCTTTCTTTCTTTCTTTCTCTGTTTTTGTGCAGGGTCTCACTATGCAGTTTGGATTCATAGAAATTCTATTGATTTTTGCCTCCCTAGTGCTGGAATTAAAGGTGTGTGCCACCGAGCTTGGACTCCATTGCTGGCTCCACTCACCCAGTGTCGAGGCCGGTGTGGTATGCAGTGCCAGGGATCAAAACCTGGTCCCTGTGCTTACCTAAACAAGCGCTTAGTACACTGAGCTATACCACCAGCCCTTCAATGAATGTTTAAATCATATATATATTATATATAATGTACATTGCCATTAACCTAACTCAAAAATTCCTGATTACTATGAAAATATTTCTCCATTGTTATGAAGCAGTTCCAGAAGTCCCTGTCCATTAATGCTTTTAGTTTCAGTACCATGCCTGACTTACATCTCAAAATAATTAAAATATTTAATTGTAATGGTCATTTTGATTTTAAAACAGAACCACAAACTATATGGTTCCAGATCTGGTGGATAAGGTGGATCATAACATTTTATGATGCAGGTTTCCTGTTATATGCCCATCAGCAGCAACAGTTATTACCTCCTTTAAAAAAAATTACAATTTGTAAAGACACCCAAAAAAGAAGAGTTCCAGAACTGCTTCAGAAATGACGAGAACAATGACATACGTGTGGTCGAAGCAAGGACAAACACATGGAAGGAAGTAAAGGCATCGTATTTCTTTGCAGAGGTGTACTTTTAAATTTAAACATCCACCATATATTTTGATCACTCCATGAACTTCTCTGTTTAAAAATAAACAGGGCTATTCATAAATCTATTCAAAGTATAGCGAAATCATCAAGAGCATGTCCTGAAGAGTGACATTCTGCGCAAGAACAGGAATCAGGGCTGAAGGAAGCTCACACAGGGCTAACTTCTGAACCTATCAGAGCCCAGAAACCAAGCACACTGCATTTAGTGAAAATTATTGTTGGGTAACTGCCTTTACCTCTCTGATCCTTTCTTTGTAAAATGAGGCTCAAATGCATAAAATTAGGTAATCTCAGAGTTTAAAAGGGCCTAGAAAGTACACAAAGCCCACCTAATATAGAAGATTCAGAGAGGATAATCACTGTGGGTCTAGTAAAAGATAATTAATTTCATGTTGAGATACCTTATTCTATTAAGAGAGTTCTAAAAGAAAATAAGGACACGTTGGAACTGAGTGCCATAATATTACTTTTGCAAACCAACATTACTTTTTCCTCTCATTAACATTACTTCTTATAATAATATAAATCATAAGGTGGACCATGATTTTTCTAATAATCTTCATTTTGTGCCTCAGGAAATAAATTAGGAAGGATAAGTTACCAGTATGATCAGCCATTAAGTGTGTTCCTGAGGCTTGAAATCAAGATATTTGGATTTCCAAGTGCAATATATTTTCTGATAAACTCCCATTGCCTCTTGAAAAGTAGCTGCTTTTATTACACTACAATGGCTTTTTGTCTGATTCCCCTTCATTGACCCCAACATCATCATTTTGACCAATATCTATCACATATATTTTAATATAATAAGTATTTCAAAAATGGACTTGATTTACTAGATGATCTGTTTGGAGTGCTGTTTCCCTGAAGTGTGTAGATGTGTAATGATATATATGATGGCAAGGCTGTGGTAGAGGAAGGAATTAAAAAGGTAGCTAAAAATTTTAAGGATGATTAGGAGAAATCAGTAATTGTACATCAATCAGAAATTAAAAACATATCACTATGAATACTTTATTTGTTAAATATAACTAGTAACTAGAAGAGTAATAGACTTTGTAAGACTTCAAACATGGTATGTATGAATATGTCCTAGTTTTAAAATCAAAGGTATACTATCTTGCAGTTGTACGCTACACTTTACAAGTTTTCATCTCCATTGTTAAAACAAACGAACATTTGGCGGACATAGAAACCAAAGCGAGTGCAGCTATGCAGCTACTGAGAGGCAGCTAGGACTTTATTACAGCCTTTTACAAGAGAGACAAAGCACCATGCTGTTCCTGGATGGTCCTTTTCCTCAGAGACTTTAGTTGTCACTTTATCAGTCAGAGAGTATTCAAGTAAGTAGCCCTGTCACATTTATTTCACAAACATAATATCGTCCATGAACAATGTTGTTAGAGGCAGTAAACTATGCACTCAATTTTATGCTGCTCCTCAGAACAGGAGAATGATCAAAGATTGGCTGCTCACAGGAGACTTCATTTTCTAGGTTCCTTTGCTTTTCAACGGAGTTTTGTGTCCATTTCTTGACTTTCTTTTCCTTCCTTCCTTCCTTCCTTCCTTCCTTCCTTCCTTCCTTCCTTCCCTCCTTCCTCCCTTTATTCTTTCTTTCTTTTTTCTTTCTTTCTTTCTTTCTTTCTTTCTTTCTTTCTTTCTTTCTTTCTTTCTTTCCTTTCTTTCTTTTGGTGGGAGTGGGGATCAAACTCAGGACCTTGCCATTGCCAGGCAATCACTTATTCCACTGAGCTATCTTCCCAGCATATGTGACCATTTCTTGCCAAAGAAATGTAAATAAAAGCAGCATTGTACTTTGGTGCCAAGACTTTAAACTATGCATAAGCTTTTGCATAGTTATGCATAAACTTTTCTTCTTTTTTACTCTGACTATCAATGACTCTAAAATGCTAAACAAGGGGAGAATTCCAGCCCAGAAAAGTCAGAGTCCCTAAATGTATTCTTTTTAAATCTATTATCTATTTATTTGGTACAGGGTATCACTATGCAGTTCAGACTCATAGTGATCCTCCTGTCTCAGCCTCCCAAGTGCTGGTATCAAGGGCATGCACCATCATGCCTGGTTTCTGTGACCACATGGCCTGCCTGAGGTTCTGCACTCAGTATAGCCTTCAGTACTAGGGACTCAACTGAAGTCCTTGTGCTTGCCCCGCCCCCCAATTTTGAGTATATGCAACCTATATTAACATCTCATCAATAATTTTCGCTGCACAAACAATAAGCTTCAACTATATTAATTCACAAAATGCATTCTAAGTTTTGTTGTAGATTTCTTATAAAATATACACTATAGCTTCCTAGGATTAGTTTCTCTACACAGCCCGATAACTTCATACTGTTTTTAAACTCTTCTTAGCAAAATTCAATAGCGACAATACCTTGAAATTTTAACTCATATGTTCAAACATAGAGAATAAAAATAACTAAATATGTTCTATTATTTATTTTTTCTTGTTCATGTGTATGACATGAAAGCACTGTGATCTAACTTTCATCACAGTATCCAAGAAGTATCTGTATCATGGACTGTTTCACTGTGGATTCTTTCCTGGTTTATCTCTCCTGTTGTTATAACATTGATTATTAGTACTTTCTTCTAGTGCACACATTCACAGAGAAGCTTAAAATATTCTGAAAACAACCCTTAATTGTGTGAGTGTTTAAGGTTAATTTGGCCCTCATTCCTCTATCTTAAGTTAGGTTTCAATCCATACAAAAATTATTCATATCTTGATTTTCATATCATAAACCATTCGTCCTAGTAAAGAATGTGTCTTGTTTTAAAACAAAAATAATGTAAGATCTATTAAGAGACGACAACAGTAGAGTGAATTCTATTTAACACCTTATTGGCCATCTGTCATTCTGTGAATAGTAGTCAATTGATGATTTGTCAAACAATTAAGAAAGTTAATAAACAGTCACAATATAACCTAGTCAGCTTGCCATCAGCAGTCACTAGTTTGGACTTAATGTCCCAAAAACATTCAACATCATACCTGATACCATGCCAGATGGAGAGCAAACATGACATAATAAATGACGATTAATGGTAAAGATGATGTAATTCACTACTAACATTGTAGGTCCTGGAAATTCTTTTTCCTCTCTGTCCTTTGTTCTGCAAGCACATACCACAGAGCAGAGACTTCATTACATGAAACGACAGGCACACTTTGAGCTTTTGCAAAATGACTAATACTAAAAAAGAATGATAATAATAAAAAAAAAACCCTCTAAAAAGAACAGAGGTCTGAAGTCTAAATTATTTGATTACATCAATTCTCCACTTGAGCTGCCCCAAGATAGGAATAATTACAGTCTGTGTTTTTACCAATTAAAATGTTAACACTTATCCAAGTCACCAGGGGAGTTGAATATTCATGTTTACAAAACCGAGATTGTTTACTAAAATAAATAATCAAATGAGTTAATTCTGAATAAGGGAGAAGGCAGAACAAATTGAAAGAATTAGTCAAGCCAGTTGTTTCCTCTATATCACAGATATCAGAGTTGTAAAATATTTGGTGGACAATCTTATAAAAATAGTTTATAATAAAAAGAATATTTTAATAAGGCTGTCACTAAAATATTTAGTCCAATGTAAGCTCTTCCCCCTGCCATGTCCTTGCCAGAGTGTTATGTCCCCTACGTAGTACATAGACTGAGTTAGTGTGTACGCATGTATTGTTAAGTTTATCTAGTATGTGGCAAGTACTCACCTGGTGCAACCATTCTCCAATCCAGAACATCTGCAGCGAGAGAACTGTATTGCTGTAGAAGGTACAATGTACACTACTGAACATTCTAGGTTGATACCTTTGTCTCTGCTCATGTTTAACATTTTCTCAGAAAATGTATATTCCTTAGGAGTTTTATGTTCTTTGCTATAGGCATTCTCAAAGTATAACTACAGACTGTCAGTCAAATTAGCATCATTTGTAAATAAGAGAGATAAATACTGTGGTTGTAATTGAAGCCACTTTATCAGTCAGGGTTCAAAGGGAAAAAGAGGGTTTTGCACTTCTACCTACGACTCTGGATATTTCCACATAGAGATGGGATTATTGTAAGAAATTGGAGTACAGCATTAGTGGGATAGTTAAGCAAGTTAAAAATTTGCAGGGTAGGCAGTTAGAAGGGAAAAGGCAGAGAAGATGGTAAGCTGCAGGACATGTCAGGCCATGAGCTGAGCTGTCGTTCTCAGGAGTCTGCTCCTGTCCCACACCCACCTCCCTTCTTTCCCTGTCTCTGTCTCTCTGTCTCTCTGTCTCGGTCTCTGTCTCTCTCTCTCTCTCATCTCTATCTTTGTCTTATGATAAGTTCTAAATTCTGTCTTAAGGTCTTAAATTATTTCTTAATGTTCTGGATTCCAAGACAAGGTTGTCAGCAGGTTGTTTGATGATGGTCTTCTTGTTACATTGTCACATTGACTAATAGAAGTAGAACAAAAGCAGACACTATGTAAAACCTACTTTATAAGGAAGTAAACCAAAACATCCTCAAAAGACCTCCATTGGGATCACACAGTCACGATTTTAAATTGAATTCTCTGTGGGGCTAGGTGGGAAAGACAATTTTCTGTAAGCCCTGGCATTCTTCCAAGAGTTCATAACCTCTGACATATGAAATACATATTCTATCTCAGTAGTTGAACAGATATGTCATCTAAGCATCAACTTTAAACACCAAGTTTCACATCTCTTGTAAATATAAGAAATGTGTGGAACCAACACTTGATTCCAGTTTATTGCACTTCAAATTACACACCAAACAAGTTATGTGCTTCCAAAATACAGTGGAAAGACAGGCATAGGACAGATATCTGAATTCAAAAAAGGAAAAAAGGGGCAGCAAGTAAAGAGTAACTGATCCCAAATAACTATGGAAAACAGCACAGGCTTAAGGGTAACTTAAGAGTAGCTACCATTCCATGTGTCAACCTTTAGACATTCAGAAGCAGGTGTTACACCCACAACAGCACTCCTCCATAGTCTCCCTAGACACAGCTAGTGCAGCTCTCAGGTGCAGGACACACTGTCTGTGGTTCTTCCTGCCTGCTATTACCCGTTGATGCGTCTCCTGGTTTGTGGTCCTATGGCTGTCCCTGTCACAGTGGGTCCAATAAGCATTGCCTTCACAGAATCATTTGAGATAGCCCTGGTTTATTTCCCTAATTTAATGTCCACTCGTTGAAACATTAGTTACATCTTTGAAAGCCTTACACGGAAGCAACTAGATTAGTACCTGATTACGTCACTGTGAAAAGTTGCTTTTGTATAATAAAAAATGGCTGCTTCTTCCCTTATCTCTGCCAGCTCCTAGGAAATGGAGGTTTGCGGTCCATCCTATCAAGAAACATAAAGGAGAAGGATCAACAAAAAATGGAGCTTAATACACTCAGCCTGATGCACCAGATATCATACATTGGGTGTGTCTTTAAATTTAGTTTTTACAGGCTTCCTATGATCCTATGTCACAGTAAAATTTGAAAATTATTGCTTTAGAACATAATGTGTTCCAGTCTCCTTTTCTATGTCATCTGATAGATCACTTCATTGTGGATAGTGTATTTGATTAAAATATGTAACAACATTCTATCAAAAGAAAAAATATTTGTGATCAGTTTAAAAAGAAACTATGCACTTTACTTATGTTACTAAAAGTATAGTACATCTTTAAAAATCTATTCTTTGTATACCCATGTTGAAGATTCATCGTATACAACTTCCTTACATGAAAACTAGATTACATTAAAGTTGGCTAAAATACCTGTTTCTGAGAGTTCATGTAATATAACATCATGTCAAAATAAGCCGTTATTGAGTTAATTAAATTTCATTCATTTTCTATAATCCGTGTCCTTTTAGTCATACATTACTGCGTATCAATCATAAAGACAAAGATAAGTCATAATATATATTCATATATTCATCAAATAAAAATGAATATTCATTTTATGTTTTAAATAAAAATCACACAAATTATATTTAAAAAGTATAGCTTGCAATGTTCATAATGAAGACAATCGCTGTTTTACAGATAGATATATTAGACTGAATTACCTTGGTGCCTTTAAGCTTAAAACTCATATATTTTCTGTCCCTTGCATCATTTCTGCTTATTAATCACATTTCTTGTTGTACTTTGTCAGCCTTTTTTATGTCTAGGGTCAATGCATTATACTTACTGATGCAATATCACTGTTCATATTAAACATACTTCTCTCTGAAATTTAGCAATTATATGAGAAGCCAAATGTATTTGATTTTATTTATTTTTTTTAATAGGAAAGTATCATTACATTGTTTATAGAATATTCACATGCAAATATTGGTTCTTGCACACCCAATGGTAGCTAGCAGCAAAGTCACATTTCAGATTATTATTTTTCAGTCCTGGGAACTGAACTGAGTGCCCCATATATTGCCAAACTCTCTGCCACTGAGCTGTGCACTACATCCATTCAACAATATTTATGTATGAAAGGTACATAAAATTAATTTAGAATATCAATCACATGTTTATGAGCAGAATATATTTATTTGGGGGAAAGAAAGCTCCTGTCTGAGAGAGGGACAGGAGGCGCTCCTGAGTGGGTTGGCCCTGGGAAGCTGGCTCTACCAGGGACTTTTATAGAGTAAAACCTTGCGGTGAGACAGGTCCAAGGTGGTGGAGAACATGGGAACTCACATAGGGGGTCATGAGGTTGGACAAAACTATTGTCAACCAATGAGATTACAAGCACTATTGCTCAGGTAAAATTGATTAAATCAGAATCAAATGGGGAAGCGAGTCACACAGCAAGCTGGCACAAATACAGAACAGGGTCTCTTCCTGTTGGGGGTTGGGTTAGTGAGTCATCAGTTTTCTGTTGAGGGCCTTTAGGTAGATCATCTGGAGAGTATCTCTAACAGCTAGTCAACAACTATGACCCCTTTAAGCCTGAAGAAACCAGCGTGGTCATCGCCCATGGTTCCCTCACAGCAGTTGAGGTACTTCTTCAGAGGGAGGAAAGTTGTAGGCAGCTGAATTAGATAGAAATATTATAGGTAGTCAGACAGGGAGAGGCCTCAAGGGGACAATATGGAAGACAAGGCAACTTTGCAACTTGGGAGAGACAGACACACCCACATGGGCCAGACCTCAAGGCAAAAGAGGAAATATATAGGTACACATTTCCCTAGGGATGGACATTAGGGATTGACATTCTAAATAACTATCATTTAACATTAGTTTACAGCAAAGCCTGAAACATCTCATTTATTTGTTTATTTGCTTGTTTATTTATTTATTTATTTTCTGTATTTAGGACAGTGTCTACAGGGTCTCACTACACAGATCAGACTCATAGTGATTCGCCTGCTTTCAGCCTCCCAAGTTCTGGGATTTCAGGTGTATGCTGTCATGCCCAGTCTCAACTGCAGTCTCAACACATCCCTGGGCAGGACTGGCACAGCATTCCTGGATGGAACTCTGGCCACTACACTCTGCCTAAGCGGGTGCTTTAGTCTATTGAGTTTTCCGTCGAGCTCTCTGAAGTATTTTAAAATGTAATAATAACAATAATAAGGAACAAAATACATAGATAAATAAAAAATAAAAGATATTTTTGTAAATAATATTCCCCGTATCAATGACTATCAAACTATTTCTTAAAGTGAATGCTTAAGACTTTCCAGACCAAATGAAAACAATTGAAGTTGTTATCTTGGTTGTCTATAGATTTAACATGCAACTTTTTTTTTTTTTTTTTTTTTTTTTTGTGGGACTAAGGTTCAAACTCTTGACTTTGCACTTGCCACACGAGCACTTGAGTCACGGAGCTATCCCCTGGCCCCTAATATGCAACTTTTCAAACATCATATAATATGATCCTTAGCTCACAGGCAGAAAACAAGTCGGCATCTGGTAACATCTGGTTCACACAACAGGTTTATGACTCTTGTATTGTCTGATTCCATTTCTGTATCTTTGAACATGACCACATAAGAATCTACAAGTACATACAAAGCTCATAGCATGTGTGTCGGAAAAATCATTACAGAATTGGAGTTTTGGAAGTTAGAGTTTTGTTTTATCTGTAACATCTGGAAATGTTCCATGGATTTTCCTACTACTATACTATTTCTACTTTCACACACATAGACATGATAAAAGCAATATGCAAAATTCTTGGGAGTGATTTCAAGTGGCAAGTTATTTAGACACCTGTTTAAAATTAAAGCCACTATAGGTAGAACACTAAGCTGAAGATTATCAGTTTTTTCAACATTCCTCTGTGTTATGATTTGTGTCTAGTTGTTCCGCCAAAACCTCATGCAATCACAGGGAGGACTTCTAGAGTTTGTGATCAACTCATGATCCACAGGAATTATGAGTGTGAACGATGCTGACATTATGGGTAAAAGTGCTGCTGGGATCATGGGTGAGAGTGCTACACGCATCCTGGGGAGGATAGCCTGAATGCAATGTAAGGGAGACAGACCAGCTCTCTGTAGCCACCATTGCTGTTACTCCTCCCTTTTTGTTCTTGCTGTTTAGTGGCCTTCTGCTGCCATGATCTGTTGCCTTCTGCCACGTGAGCTAAATAAACATTTCCTTCCTTCATATTGAGTGTTGGGTAGTTTTTCCAGCAACAATAGAAAAGTAACTGAGACACCCTGTATTACCTATTCTGTTTTGACAGTATAAGAAAATTAATCAACAGCTTTGGAATCACTAAAACTTCCCTTGAATGTAAAACTCTTCTGCAGATGCTTCCTTAGCTAATTAGAGTCATTGTAATGATTTTTTCATCTTGCATGATCTCTCCTTTCCATATACCTTCATCTTACTGAAATAGAGTCCACAAAGTATAACTTTAACTTAAACCCAGCTTTTCTTAGATATCTACTGTAATATCTGTCAGCCCTTCATAATCTTCTGACCAGAAGTTCCAAACTATTTGACAGGTTTGCCTGTTATTGTAGTTTTTATTTCTCCATAAATGTCTTTAGAAATACATTCTTTCTCTGGAACTTATGTGATTTATCTTTACCCTATTATAAAATATATTTACACAACATATTTTCCACTATCTGGTGCTCAAAACAGTGGTACATACTTAATATTGCAAATATTGAATCTTTTATAAAATGAGCTATTAGTTTAAGAACTGGTTATTTTGTGTGCATCTTCCAAGGTATAAGTAGAGATTAAAGATCTTCAAGAGAACTCTGTGCCTATTCTAATCTTTGGCTCTCTTGAAATTATAAGGAAGCTTTGTTGTGGTTAACCTTACAAAGGACAGCTTATCTTTTCTCCAGTCAACTTAAGTTGTAGCCTTAAGTTATATTCAGTGCTGTACTAGGTACTCTCTCTCATATATTCTCAGATTAATCATTTTTTAAATTTAGTACAGGGTCTACAGGCTCTCACTACACAGATTGAACTCATAGTGATCCTCCTATTTTCAGCCTCTGAAACACTGTGATTCCAGGCTTGCACCAGCATGCTCATCTCAGCGCACCCTGGCGGTGAGGCCAGCGCTGTACACTGGAGATCAAAATCCAGTCCCTCTACCTGCCTAAGCAGGCACTTTAGTCTACTAAGCTACCTGGCTGCTCCAGATTCAAATATTTTAAAAGGATGAAATATGAGTCCAACGTTCTCTTTTAACACTATCTATTAAAATAGCCAGTGTTGGTGATTTCAGAACCACATGGAAGACTCCACAATCACGCAGAAAGAAGAGGTCAAAAAGCTCTAGACCACAAGGTTTGTGAAAAGCCATGGTATAAAACATTTACATATCAATTCTTTCTAAACCCACTGGGGTTAAAATCTAACATGTTGATAACTGCCCATGGGACTCTCACATTTCTGCCTGTCTTATGGATGAGAGATACACTGAATGCTCTTTGTTCTTAGCTGTCTTTTCAAGGATGTTTTATAGTGAACAACCTTGGAAGATAAAGACAGTCTCCCTCTGGTGCAAAACATAAATTTCCTTACAACCTGAAACATAAAAATATTGTTTTCCTCTAGAGGAAAACTCAGGTGGGCTTATAATCCATTATAAAAAATACAGACGCTTACATTCAAAAACCCTCTCCTATGATGCAACCTGCAGCATTTACAACTATAATGTGACATCCTTTATATTATTTTATGCAAACTGGCATGAAATATTGCTCTTGTGTAAGTGGAACTTCGGTCTATGCCTCCAAAAGTGATATTTTTAAAGAAGATCCATGAACTTATGGCAGGTTGGCTAAATCATTAACTTGATCATGCAAAAAGAATGCAATCTCCAACACCTCAATATGCTTCACATGACATTTTTCATTTCTTAAGAAATTCCAGCTGATCACATACTGATATTTTTGTAAAATATAAGATTGTGGTGGATAGCTTTTAATGTAACTCCTAGTGGTTCCCTAATTGATGTCCTCTGGAAATCTCCCCTGGAGTGTGAAGCAGATGTGAATTTCTTTCAATGAACAGAAGATTGCAAAAGAATGGAATGTCACTTCCAAGGTATGATTATAAACAAATTGTCTTTCACTCTGAGTTTTCTACGCCCCCATTCTCACTTCTTTGTTGAAATGGAAACTGGATACTATGTTTCTCTCTCTCTCTCTCTCTCTCTCTCTCTCTCTTTCTCTCTCTTTCTCTCTCTCTCTCTCTCTCTCTCTCTCTCTCTCTCTCTCTCTGTCTCTCTCTCTCCTATGAACAGGCTATAGTGATTAAAGACCCACTGCGGTTCTCTATACTATAGCCAGGGATGAATGGAGATCCTTTCTTCAAAAATCAAATAAAACACCAGGCATGTTGGCTCACGCCTGTAATCCCAGCACTTGGGAGGCTGAGGCAGGAGGATTGGTGTGAGTTCGAGACCAGCCTGGGCTACAAAAGTGAGTGTAGGACCAGCCTCAACTGCATAGCGAGACCCTGTCTCAAAAAGACAAAAAAAGAAAAAAAAAATCAAATAAAACTGAACTTTCTCATGGGCCATGTGAGACTGTAAATACAATTTTTCCTATCAAAATCCTTTTTATGACTTATAAATACTTAATCACCCAAGAAATCCAATTATGTATTGATGTGTTGTCATAGTAATTCATACTTTTATTCCAATAAAATTACACTTTCTCTCCAATAATATCTAGTCAATGTTTCCTGGTTACTTTCAACTTTCTCCACTGTAATTTCTCAGTGGAAGGTACCAAATGATGGTTTTCTACATGAGTTTACTACATTGAAAATGTTAAAGAAAACTTTTATAAGGTAACATGGATAGCTTCCCTCCAGATAAGCAAACATATAATTAACAGGTTTATTACCATGCTGAAATGAACTAAAATGTTCTTAGTCATCAAGAATAAGAAGACATAATTTGTGCAGTCTTAGTTTCTCTCCTCTCCTTCCTGGGACAAATGCCAGACACTCAAAATGAGGGAAGGAGAGGATTACTAAGCTCACAGTTACTAGGGCTTTCAATCCATACTCAGCTGGCTTCAAGTCTGAGTGGCACAGGGCAGAAAGCAGCAGTTCATGGTGGCAGCAGAGAACAAGAGCAAAATGGAGGAGTAACAGTAAGGAGGGGCAACAGGAAGAGTCTGTCTCTCTGTCTCTTATATTGCATTCAGGCTCTCTGCTCCAGGTTGGGTGTAGCACTCACACCCAGAATTCTAGCAGTAGTAAGACATATAATCTCAGTAGATGACTCAGAATCCCCATGCATCATGAGTTAGTCTCAAACTCTAGATGTCCCTGTCCCATGACTTGTGAGGCTTTGAAGGGATAACTAGACAACAGCAAACCGTAACATGTGAAAATATCATAGTGACTCCTGTCTTAGTTACTTTTTGCTCGTTGCTGGGACAAATACCCGACACTCAAAATGAAGGAAGGAAAGGTTTATTTAGCTCACAGTTCGTGGAGGTTTCAGTCCATATTCGGTTGGCCCAAGGCTGAGTGGAGCAGGGTGGAGAGCATCCAGTTCATGGCGGCAGAACAGCAGCAAAATGGTGGCAGAGGCAGCCAACCAAACAGGGCAGCAGAGCAGCAGCACCAGCTCGAGCTCAAGTCTGTCTCTCAGTCTCTCTTTATATTACATTCAGGCTCTCCGCTTTACCTCCTGCCCTAGGCTACACCCATAATCCCAGAAGTACTTCCACCCAGAATCCCATCAGCACTAAAACCTATAATCCCAGGGATCATGGATCAAGTCTCAAACTCTAGAAGTGCCCGCCCAGTGACTCCATGAGGCTTTGGGGGGACAACTAGACATAAACCATAACATTCCGCCCCTGGACCCCCAAAGTCTCATACATATCCCTTTTTACAAAAGACATTTTAGTCCATCTGGAAGAGTTGCCAAAGTCCCACTAGTTTCAGCATTGCTGAAAAGTCCAAATCCCAAGTTTCCTCGAAGATCCAAGGCAACTCTCAACTGTAAGCCCCTGTACATATCCAACATTCAAAGGCATAAGATAAACATTACAATTCCAAAAATTGCAAACAACAGGGTAATACAAAACACTAGGACCAACAAATGTCCAAAATCCAGCAGGGCAAACATGAAATC